>JANHGC010003483.1:45879-57558 GCA_027560395.1 Boaedon fuliginosus
TGTGGCCGAAAATGGAGCCCGGAAGGGCCGCGCACAGCACTCCTAAGCTTTATTTTTGCTGGCAGAGGCAGCATGGGAGAGTTCCAGGGTGGCCCCATGGGCCAGATCCAAGCACCCCATGGATTGGATCTGGCTCATGGCCCTTGAGTTTGACACCCCTGGTTTAGATATTATTATAATTTCTGTTTGTATCTGTTTTTCTTTCATAGTTTTTCACTTGTCTAGGAAGGCAACAACCAAGTTCTATTGCTTTCCTTCCTGCCTGCTCTGCTTGTACCCTTTCTGGGAATATTTAGCTTTGCAATGCTGAAGTCAGGATAACCTTCCTTTGTCCAATCCAACAGGGCTCTTCTTATCCTTCAAGGCAATAAATGCATTTTCCCTGAACTCAAAAAAAAAAAAAAAGAAAGAAAAGGCCTTCCCACACTTTCCTTTTTCCATATTTAGTATTTGTAATTTCAGTTGACGTAAATCTAGGCTTAGGCTGTTCCACTTCAGTGCTCTTGTCATATTAATCTAATCTTACTTTTGTCAGTCACCGTACCAGAAGAAATCTTTGTCCATTTTTGTATACAGTTGCTGCTTTCTCCAAAGCTTGCATGTTCAGATAATTTTCCATTTTTAAAAAATGCTGTACTTCAACAACTGCACCTGGGTATCCTGGCCAACCTCATTAAATCTGCTGAGTGTACCTTCTTCTGGAAGAGGAAATTAAAAAAGTACTCGGGTGAATGAGGTTACAGAGGTAGTGGTATAAATTCATTACAGTCAAAGGAGAAGCTAAAGCAAGCGGGACAAGAACATTCAGACCAGTCAAAGCAACATTTTACTTTTTTAGTGGCTTAGAGAAATGGAACACCAGTACTACCAAAAAACAAGATTATTGTACTGCAAATACTGTATTTGTCACCAATATATTGCAACACATCATATGAACAAATTAATATACTGGCCATTAATTTCTAAAGGCATGTGTGCCCTCTGTATTTCTGAAGGATTTACATACTCCTGGACCTTCCTGGACCAGGAGGCTCTCTTCACAGTCACTCATGCCGTCATCACTTCCAGGTTAGACTAATGCAATGCGCTCTACATGGGACCTGCCTTGAAAAGCATCCGGAGGCTCCAATTGGTCCAGAATGCAGCCACACGAGTGATCAAGGGAGTGCCTTGGTACAACCACTTAACACCACTCCTCCGCCAGCTGCACTGGCTTCCAATGGCCTTCTGGGTGCAATTCAGGGTGCTAGTGATGACTTTTAAATCTCTCAATGGCTTAGGACCGGGATACCTTCAAGACCGCTTTTTTTTACCTTATGCCTCCCAGCACCCCATGAGATCACACAGGGCTGGCCTCCCCCGGGTCCGTCAGCTAAGTAGTGCCGGATGGCAGGTCCACAAGGGAAGGCCTTCTCTGTGGCTGCACCAGCCTTCTGGAACCAGCTCACCTCGGAGATCCAGACTGTCCCTAGCCTGTTAGTCTTCCGCCGGGCTGTATAGACCTGGCTCTGCAACTGGGCTTGGAACTAACTGACTCCCCTGTATGAAAGTTTAGTATGTTTGTTATTGTAGGTTGTTTTTTTATAAGCAGTTTTATTGATTTTTTATAATTTATTGTAATATTGTAATTTTACTGTTTTAAATTGTTGTTAACCACCTTGTGTTCCCTCTGTGGGGGAAGAAAGGCGGGGTACAAGTGAATTAAATTAAATTAAATTAAATTATTCTTCTGGGGAAAATAAATGGTACATTTTTCAAGGTCTCCTTGCCCACGTTAATATTTCCAAATAATTGATATAATTTATTATGACAAGAGATTTTTCAGATATTAATCAATACAGTCAATTCATGATGGATAAAGTAGAAGTATTGAATTATTTCATTGTCTTCCTTTTGTGGTGTCATGTATTTGTCCCAAAATTGCTTTTTACAAAAGGCAACGGGACTTTGTTTTTTCTTGAGAACATTTTGCTTTTCATCCAAGAAGCTTCTTCAGCTCTAAGAAAGGTAACTGGAGAAGCGAAACATCCTCAATGGGGAAAAAAGCCCAGTTACCTTAAAAAAAAACCCACTTTTGGAACACCCATGACCTGGATGACTGAGAATCTCAATATACATTTATCACATATTTGATTTCCATATTCACGATTTTCACAAGCTATGTGACAGTGCTAGCCCACCTCCTCCCACCCTAGCCTAGAATTAAGAGATGAGGAAAGTACTTTAATTGACAAATGGAAGAGGATAAATATCAATATGTATATTTTGCATTGGATGTTGAGGAAAATAAATCTATCAAACTTATTAAATAGAATTGCTCTGTTTATCTTACTTGAAAGCTGAAAAAAATCAATGTATTGTAAAGCATGTAAGCAATTTGAAGCCATGTATTTGGTTTTAAAGGGGAGAGCATTGATTAAGATGAAATTAATTAAATTTTGGTGAAATTAATATTTAGGAGAAAGGAAGAAATCTAATATTAGTACTAACATTATCTGAAAAATCAAGTTTTAATGACTGAATGGGGAAATAATCTTTTGCATGGATATATACCTATATACAATTATGATATTTGCATACTTATATTTAATGCAATTAATTGACATTCGTATCCCTTTTGCTTTCTGATTTGGTTCCTTGGCAGTGAATGAAAATACATCTGTTCTGAGGCAATCCTGAATCCTGTTCATTTCCATGCAGTTGCAAATACGTTTCATTCTCTGAATTTTGCTGACCGTTGCTTCAGCACAGTGCTTCTTCAACTTAACGATGAGCCACTGCGTAAAAATTCAGAAAGTACAATTACAACACCTCCCTTCTTGTGTTTTCATCTTTTAGAGACTGGGGATTTGTTTTTGTTTTTTAACTGTTAAATGATAATGATAGTCATATTTCTTTATATCTTATGCATGGTCTGTGCCCCAAATTTAAACCAAGATTATGGATTCATCTACAATTTGAGGCAAGGCTGAGGTGGCAACTGAACTCTGATGAGGATAGGAAGTCAGAGGCTAATGTGGCAAGCAGGTTTTGACTAGTTTATTCTTGGAGGCCTCCCTCGTGTGTATTGGTCCTGCCTTTATATGTGTATTGACAATCAGTGGGTGAGATTATGGTTATGGAATATGAGAGAATGAGGCCGAGGCAATGAGCAGACAATGGCTGGGGAACATGGGGAAAGCTTCAGAGGACTATAGTTGAACGTCCAATGGGAGATTCTATTTTGAGCAATTGTTGATTTGCAAAACTGCTCTAAAAGAGACTAAAGGGTAGCTTTCATTTTCACATTCATGAAGGGAAAGGGAGCATGTAGAGATAGACATCGGCACCCGCAGGAGCTTATGGCTTTTGTTAGAATGGTTTTGTGCTAAAACCATTCTTTCATTTTTAAAAAGTTTGACTTGCAAATTTCATTCAGTCCTAGTTTTCATTCTTTATCAGTCCTGTGCTACTTATTCCATTTGCTTTCTATATTTCTCTGAAGTAGAGGTTACGGTCTTTCTTAAATAGATCCCCTACTTAAAGCAAGTTTGGCCATAAACTATGACTTATATTAAAAACTGTTCTAATCTGGTCAAGAATGTTTTTCTGGTGCCAAATTATGAGCTGCTTTTTTTATGACGAGGATACTTTCCCACAAGAAAACTGGAAATAAGCCATCAGCTCCTTTCACGCTGTCCATTTCCTTGAATTCCACATGAAGACACAATATAAAACATAGGCAGCATGTTGTCTTCTGGTTCCTAGAAAGTGTACTTTAAAAGATATCCATGTTTCTTTTAATCTAGTGAAAAGAAGGCAGTTATTGCTAGTGAGTAATTATATTATATAAGTTATTTCATCTAAAATTCACCTGAAATAACTATAAGTTATTTCATCTAAAATTGCTTGGTATCTGGCCCCAATGATTATCATATTTTAACAGAAATAGTTTCCAATGTTCAGTTACCACTTTCAATTTTTTTCTTCCAATTGGTAGCAGATAACATGAAACTGTGGCTTGGCCAAACATACTCCAAAGTTTGTATTTGCTTCAAAAGTAGGATGTGTAATGAAATTATTGAAAGATATCATTAGCAAATCTAATGAATCAGTTACTTTTATTTCGTAAGCAGTCATTTCATTCACTTGATTTAATGACATTGGATTGGATTGGATTGGATTGGATTGGATTGGATTGGATTGGATTGGATTTGACTGGACTGGATTTTACTAGACTGGACTGGTACCTATAAAGGAGAATATTCATAGCTCAGGGCTGAAATGAGGGGTCCTTGGTGGTCTCTGAGCTTGGTCATTGGTTATTTTGTTGCAGACATTCCATTCCCAAACTAAGTAACATCATCAGTGCTGGTAGACAGGATGGATTTAATTGTACTACACTGCACTGCATTACACTGGATCAGAGATAGTGCTGTTCCATCAGAAATAAAATTATCTGGATCAGTAGAGCCACTAAATAGTTAATGTCTGGAATACTCTACCTGACTCCTTTGTTACAGCCTCAAACCCTCACTGCTTCAACCTCAAACTGTCCACTGTGGACCTCACACCATTCTTAAGAAGTCCGTAAAGGGGATGGGCATAAGAGCACCAGCGTGCCTACTGTCCCTGTCTTACTATTTCCATTTACCTGTATACACTTTATCTGTTATGTTTATGTTTATATATTACCTATTATCATGTACATGTTTGACTAAATAAACAAATGAATAAATAAATAAATAAAATTTAAAAGATATTAGTAAATGAAGTAGAAGACTGTTGAGGGTATAGAGGAGTGAAAGTTTTCAAAAGAAATGACATCAAACCCCATGCTAATACATACAGTAGTCTAGCTCACGGCTATCTAAAATGGCTTTCACAAAACTAACTTTGTGCAGAAACCATTTTGTAGAATTGAGGCCGCAGTGAGTGATAGTGATGTAAGGAGCAAATAACTGGACAGGGCTTAATTTCCTTTGCACCTATGAATTATTTCTCATGATACAAAGACAGTTGGTACCATACAGTAAGAAGCAATCCATACTGTGTCTAATTAGAAAGCATTATATAATTATTATTTGTTGAGATTTTTCCATGGAATCTACTGGAAAGAATCATGGGCGTGTCTGGATATGCATTGTGTATAACACTGATAATGAGGGCGTGCAAAATTCAAGGTGCTAAACAGGAGCAAAGAGCTTGATGGTATGAAGAGTATTTTTCTGTAACTGTTGATTTGCCTGAGATAAGAATTTAGTGGGTTAAATATTATTCAGAACTGAATAGCTCACTTTGGGCACATATTTACATATTGCTTTCATAGCGAAATGTTTGAATGCAGGCCAAACCAAGAACAGCGATAAGAGACTCAACTGCAGTTTCTGGCCTCTGTTAACATGGAATGTGCAACATTTGTAAATTTCTATTTGAGTCATTTTTACTTTTTTAAGTAAACTTGTGCCAAATCACTCCTAGGAAGCAATATATATGCACCTTAAATCATTGAATGAATTATCTTTTGCTGAGCTGACATCCCATAGCTCTCCAAATAGCTAACTCAGCATACGTAGAATTAACTATTACAATGCTAGCTCTGATTTGGTGATCATTCTGGTATTTGAAAAATGTGTTCTCCCTTTGGAAAGGAATCAAATTCCTCTGACTTTAGCCTCAATCTTGAAAAAGGAAATCAAACCTCTGCAGAGAAACTGACAGTGACATTCTAATTTCTCAAATTTAATGAGTCTGTTTCTAAGATGTTTTTTAAGCCTGAACAAAAAGTCCCGGTTGATTTTCAATAGTCTCAATGTATTTCTCAGGTTCCTTAATAGTTTTTTCGTTGTTAAAACCCACATGTACAGGAATGTGGTAAAACTATCTAGATTCAGTCCAGTTTGTATATTCTGTATTTGTTGCAGCTGTGAATGAATGACTGTAAGTATAACCAAAGGAAGTGAAGTGTTCCTTTTCTTGCAACGTTTTAATCAGTCTGTCAGCAGTTCCTATAAACAGATTCTACTTTGTGTGATAAAATCAAGAACTTAAATAAAACCTACGTGCAAAAAACACAGTAATAGCATGATATGCTGGCATTTTTCTTCTAGATGAGGTAACAGACAAGCACATCTTTAAGTAATGGTGAACATTTTAGTGTGCACCATTAAAGACCACAAAAACAGGAATGGATGGCTTTTCCATGTTTCAAATTCCTGTATCCGCCTCACATTGTGCCAGGGGATAGACTGTAGCTATACAGCTCAGCCGTTGCACAGAGCAATGTGGTAGCCTCAAGCAGAAAGTCAAGTCTTAGTTTAATTTCTTACTACTGTATTCTCTCTCCACCCCAAGGGAAAGCAGCTTGCAGGATTTCTTTTTTTTCCCCCTTTCTTTCTTTTTTTTGCCTCAGGTTTTAAAATGCTTTGGCTTTGGCAAGGTTATTGTGCTCCTCGGGATGGGAGATGGCTTAGATACATATTTCACAAGCAGAAGGCCCCGAGTTAATTTTCTTTCCCATCTCTCCATAGGGCTGCAAACTGGCTGGACACTTGGGTAATCATCCCCATTAGGGCAGATAATATGGAGCTGAAAGGCTGTGTTTAATACACATGTCCTGTTCTCTTTGAGAATTTTTGTAATTAATTTGAAATTTGACATGTGCAAGTACCTTCCAGTAAAGCATGCCCATGAGTAATTAATGCTGATGGAGCTGAGAGAGTTTTGTAGTTTCACTCCAGTCCAAACAAGCCATGGAACTTACTAGGATTTCATTTAAGCCACTACTCATTGGGGTTGCAGATTACTGAATGAAATAGTCCTAAATCCTAGGACTGAAGATTTTATTGCACATGAAGGAGCACATTTCCAAACTATTTCTTATGTTTAAATAGGGGGAAACTATTGAACTTCTAAGCGCTCATGTCTACAATATTTTATTTATGTCCAGAGCACATGAAACAATCCTGGTCTTCTCTTGGCACAGCTTGTCTCTGTATGCATTTCTCAGCTGATATTTTTTAAGGACTTGGGAAAAAAATTACAGTATGACCGGTATGATTTCCATTAGCTAAATCAATGTGGTTTATGAATATGTACCGCAGCTTCTATCTGTGAATCTGTCTGCATAAAGAAAAAATGCTCTGTGGTGTTTTTAGCTTTTCATCAGTTATTTCTCAATATAGCAAATGTATACTTGGGGGGGGGGATGTCTTTAATTTGCATTCTGGTGGTGGTCGAATTTGATTGGGAGCGAGCTTTCTGTTCTTGCCTTATTCCATTTAGAGTCACCTGCCAACTTATTTGTTTATTAAAAACAAGTCCCTCTAGGTTTCTAGCATGCGAGGCTCATTTACCCATAAATGTAAACAGGAAATCATTTTCACATGCTATGAATTGTGACCCAGACAATAGTGTCCTTTTCCCCCCTGAACGTACGACCACAGCAGGTTGTTGCAAAGATTGATAACTGTAGAAAAATCCGACCAGTATTTTCTGGTAATCAGTGAAGAATACTTGATATAAAAGAGGGGGTAGGGGGAGCTGAGGAGAAAGCATGAATTACAAGATAAAATGAGATTGGGCCTTGGGAACTACCATATTTGCCAAAGGCACCAGGAAAGCGTCTTCTTAGAACTGGGGTGGCGGGGGGCAACTATAGTCCCTTTATGACCTGTGGACTTCAACTCCTAGAATTTCTGAGCCAGTTATGCTGGCTCAGGAATTCTGGGAGTGTAAGTCCATAGGTCATAAAGGGGCCATAGTTGCCCGTCCCTGTCTTGGTGTATAACAGGAGAATGGAATGCTAGGAAGACTTGTTTGGGAGTAGTCTGAGGGTGAGACAGAGAGATAATGAAACAAGATGCCACCTTTTAAATAATCTTGCCATTTTTCCATTTGGGGATTTTTTTTCTAGTTCCACGGATTTTGGGGGGCCTTCATTATTGCTGGGTCAGGCCTTCAAAAAGGGGTATTTGTTGGTGCTGTGCTTTTCTGTGTCTTGATAAGCTGTTTGGTTCTGTCTTGCAGCCCTCAGAATCCAAGTCCAACGTCACCCCTTTCACCGTCCTGGCCCATGTTCTCCGCACCATCCAGCCCTTTGCCCACCTCCTCCACGTCCAGCGATTCATCCCCCATCAGGTCTGTGGCACATTTGTGGTTTTGCTTCATTTGATTCCTTTGCTGCTGCTGTTGCTGGGCTGCTGCTTTGACATTTTAAGTTGACCTGCTTTTTACCTCTGCCTTCCCAAAGCTCTGCATTAGGGCTAACCTTTTTTTGGTTTGCAGTCTTTCACAGCTTCAAAGGAGGGAAATTTTAATAATCCATGGCACCCCTTCTTCTTCTGGGGTGTAATGACTTGAGTAATGCTGGTATGCCTCCTTAAATGTTCCAGCTATCCCAGCTGCAGTATTGCTGTGGAAGAGAAAAGTAAGGTTAGCTGAGTTTCTGTTTTACTTTTGTCAAATTTTTGAATTTTGATACTTGTTCCTCAACAGGTAAGTTTTCATTACCACTCCCCGGAAAGGAAAGATAATCAATAAAAGTGAAGGCATTTTTTAAAAAGTCTGGCCCTAGGCTGCCAATCTGGTTTTCCTCTCTTCTGTTTTGGTACATGGGTGAAAATAGCTTCTGGAATTTGTCAGTGGAAACTACTTGTGTCATGCAAGACTTGAAAATGTTTGTACCCCCACACATACTGTATAACATGGAAAACTATAACATGATCCATTGTTCATAGGAGAAAAGCAAGTCAACCTTTTACATTCAAGCAGGTTTGCTTAAATAGAACACAATTATTTGATAAAGCCAAGCAAATTCGTTGTGTTTTTGATATTTTCAGTTGTCATTTCATTCTGCACAGAATTGGTTGAGAATTTTAATTATCTTATCTTTCCAAAGGAATTGGCTCACTTATGTCAGAAATAACATCCACTGCCTTTGTTGCGAAATTCCACCGGCTACCCTTTTTGCACTCTCATTATCATAGTTCTGGATGAGTCTATGCAAAATATACAAAAATACACTACTTTTTCCCCACAATCAACTGTTCAGAATAGTTGACCAGAGAAAATGGTCCTTAGCTGGGTCCATAAGACTATTGGCGAAAGCTTGAGAAAAAGTAACAAGAAATACATCAGTAACTCCAAAAACAAATTGAGTTAATATTGTCACAGAGCCTAAAAAGGCCAGAGGACATGGATCATTCAGATTTGTTGCTATGAAATAGTAATGTGATGAAAAGCTAATAAGAATACAGGTTTACTGAAATAAAAATATAAATCTACATAGCTCAATAAGAATATGCTTCCGTCCCAGTCAGAATCCATTACAGAAATAGAAAAGTAGGTGTGGAGTTCTCCTCTGCGCAGATGCAAGGGTTCCTCCCAATGGAAATGTAAACACTCTCACTTGACAGATTATTGCCATAGAAATGATGCCAGATGTATACTATTCCTGACAGTCTGGGAAAACAAAACTTATGACAAATATATACAGTACTGTGATGACGAAGTATTTGCTTAATTAAGAGGTTTGAGTCAGTGTATGTTGATTCATACCTACAAATGTTGACCCTGTTGGAAACAATTGTATCAATTTCAAAGCAACCACCTTTTGTGATAGAAACACACAGTACTGGGAAATAATTTTGAAGTTTTGCAACTCATTCTGGCAAATCCAGTATCTTCTTGATGACTACTGGCAGAGCTGGGACAGGGATGGTGAACTATTTTCACTCTCCATCACTTCTCGGAGACTTTTGGTACCATTGCTCATGTTTCCTTCTGGACTGTTTACATCAGAGATGTCAAACTCCTGGCCTGTGGCAGCTGGATGCATCACACGCTACCCATGCCCATGGCCACTTTACCGAAGGAGGAAAAAAATCCCAATAGGTCACACAATGGCGCTTTGACATGAGTTTGACACCCCTGGCCAATAGGGACTAGAAGAGAGGGTCATATAGTTTGACACCCCTGGCCAATAAGGACTAGAAGAGAGGGGCAGTGGTTCTCCTTTTCCCATAGTTGGTCCCAGGCAGTGTTGATGACAGGGAGAGTAAAGCAGATAGCAGCACCACTGAGGTGAACCTTTGCACAGATTTCACAATCACTCATACTTTGTCAAACATCTATATCAGCAAAAAACAACAGAATATTATTGCCTGCATTGAAGCTTGTTCCAAAGAAACAGCTAGTACAAGTATTAAAATATGCCAATAGCATAATAACAAATATAAGCACCTGCTCACATGTTGTTTCTTTTGCAAGAAACAAACCAAATAATGTACAGCATGGCTGCAATTATAACTGAATATAGGTGGAACCTCTGGTTGCGAATGCTTCCGTTCGCGGCCAAACCAGGTGACAAACAAATTTTCTTACCTCTTGTCACGAACGGGTGGTCCGGTGGCGACCAAACCGCTGAGGCAATTTCCCCTTCGGTGCCTCACCATTTTGGGTTTTGTTCACACATGCACTTTCAGTGGAGACCTAATCAGATGATGATTGAATTCTCGGAATGGATTACAGTCGTCACCTGAGGTTCCACTGTACCTCGAATGCAAAATCAACAAACAAGCGGGGGGGAAATCCAGAGAATGCACCACCAAAATGAAGATCAAGCTGGAAAATTAAGATTCAGCATGCTAAGGTCAGAAGCAATTAAGCTGGAACAGATGAAAGAAAAAAAGCTGAAGAACAAGAAAAAAAATCTGCTCAAGAAATATCACTTAGAAACAAAGAAGCTTAAGGAAGCACTGGAAATAATAAAGCAGCAAATAACAACTGTAGGCAAGAAGATCAGCAGATTCAAAGCTCGACTTGCACTAAGCAGAATTTCCAATTTCTGTCGAATCAGAAACATTTTTTGTTAATCCTTCAATAGAGGGACTGCAATGAACCAGTCAACCCCTAACAAAGAAACAACAGTGCAGTTCTGGCCGCAACTAGTGGATAACCTTCCAAAAATACAAGAATGCAGATTGATTAAAGGATAGGGATACAAATAAATAAAGCCAAAATGTAAGAACTCGTAAGAACAGTAGAAATGGGGGAGAAAGGGGAAGATAAAAAAATTGCTGAGCAGTAGATGAAGATGAACTGCATGTTTTGGAGTTGAAATATCCCACTGGTCTACACCAACTTATTGCCAAATCCTTTAACATACTGCAAGGATGTGAAACTGAGAATCGTTAACATCTGGCAAAACCAATCTGATAATGAAAGGCCCAACAGAAGTAGCCAGCAACTGTAGCTGGTCCTCAACCTATAACCACAATTGAGCCCATAATTTCTATTCCAAAGAGAGACAGTTGTTAAGTGAATTTTGCCCCCTTTTATTATTTTTCTTGAATAACTTAACCACTACAGTGGTTAAGTTAGTAACAGGGTTTGTTAAGTGAATCTGGCTTCCCTATTGACTTTGCTTAGTCTCAAAAGGCGATCACTTAACCTTGGGAGCAGTGGTGGGTTTCAAATAAACCCACCACTGGGTCGCTAAAAATGAGTGCGTGCGCATGCTTTCATGCATATACACTGATGTGGCTCTGCCCCAGCCACCACCACCCCACCATCCCCACCCCAGAGCTTACCTGTCGCAGCCAGCGGGAGTCACTTCAGGCCTCTTTCAGCGTGAGGAGAATCCTGCAGCCACTGCCTCTATTTCGGCCGGAGAATCTTGCAGGCGTCGCGCCAAAAAAG
>JANHGC010003483.1:71889-81889 GCA_027560395.1 Boaedon fuliginosus
TTCTATTCTATTCTATTCTATTCTATTCTATTCTATTCTATTCTATTCTATTCTATTCTATTCTATTCTTCTGTTCTACTCTACTCTACTCTACTCTACTCTACTCTACTCTACTCTACTCTACTCTATTCATTTGTTGACATAAAGCCATTAGATTTTTAACTGCTTCTTCTTTTCCAGTTTTAAAGTTCAGTAGATATGGTCCTGGAACTTTCCTGTTTAATATCTGTCAATTACCTTTTGGGCATCACTTTATACTAAAATCAGAACCTGAATGTATTTTCTCTATACAACTAAATTTGGTTTAGTATGCACCACATCTGCACCACACACACACACACACACACACACACACACACACTTTTGATATAGTACAGTTGTAATGTAATTTTGTCTACTGTAAAATAACCCAAAAAGGTAGATGTGTTTAGCAATAAAATAATAATATGTCACACCCAAAAAGA
This sequence comes from Boaedon fuliginosus, assembly GCA_027560395.1. NCBI lineage: Eukaryota > Metazoa > Chordata > Lepidosauria > Squamata > Lamprophiidae > Boaedon > Boaedon fuliginosus. The sequence continues at coordinate 72,354 of JANHGC010003483.1, forward strand.
TTTAGATTATTTTGCTGCATGCCTACACATATAGTTAATGTGAAGGGAGGAAAGTTGCAAATTAGCTTAAAGTATACATATTCTATGAAACTCAAATACTTTGGCCACCTCATGAGAAGGAAGGAGTCACTGGAGAAGAGCCTAATCCTGGGAGCGATTGAGGGCAAAAGAAGAAGGGGATGGCAGAGAATGAGGTGGCTGGATGGAGACACTGAAGCAGTCAGTGAGAGATTAAATGGATTCCGGAGGATGGTAGAGGACAGGAAGGCCTGCAGGAATGTTGTCCATGGGGTTGTGATGGGTCAGACACGACTTCACAACCAGGGATGGGTTCCTACCGGCTATCCGCAGATAGCCGCCGTGCAGCTGTTGGATCAGAGTGCTTGCAGAACACCACAAAGATTTTGAAGTCAATCATGCGCAGCGCACTTTTGACAGCCGATTGGGAAGTGCACCCACAAAGTGGGTAACCAGTGAACTGGTAGGAACCCATCCCTGTTCACAACTAACAACAACAAATGCATATTCTAATTTTGGAACTAATTATATTTAAGTTTTCTGAAGCCGTTTTCAGGAATCCTGAAGAAATGTGAATTGATACTGATACACATTCTCTCCAGTGTTAACCCTTTCCATTTTGACAAAGATAGCTTGCAATGAGATGATAACCATGTCTGAGTGACTATTTGCATCCTTTTGGGCAATGAGGGGGCAACCCTGTAGGACTTATAGTTGAGTATAATTATAACCTCATTGCATCTCTTCCCCATCAAAATAGGTAGTTTGTTACCATCCTCTGTTCATTTTGGTTTTTGGAGGAGGACATCTGAAAAAGTTATGTAAATAAGAAAGTGACATAGAACTGATCCCTGATAAGAAACATATGGAATTAAGTAAGTGAACCAAAATTTCATTATATAAGGAGTTGATGCCATCTGTTATTTCTAGGGTACAGAGCCATAGAGAGAAAGTCAAAAGGTACTTTCAGCTCCTGTGCTACACATCTATGTTCATCTAATATTAACGTTTAACACTTTTTGTTTCTTGCTTTCACCCAATTTAACAAAACTTGCTGCTGATATTGGCAAAAGACCAAATGAAAATGAGTTTGATTGACTTTTTTCTAGAATGGACTTCAGAACAAAAACATTTACTTTCTGTATGTCAATATTCTGATTGAAGAAAGATATCCAGACACAGACTCCATTTTTCCGTACTCAAAAATAGCCTGACAGGTATTATCTTTCTTTGACTATCTTTACTGGGCTCTATTATCTGCCAGCTCCTTTCCTTTATTAAAATATTCTTTGTGTCAGAAATTCTTCATATTTTAATATACTCTCAAAGATGTGTGCCTAATATTCAGAATAATCAGGAGAAGAAACAATTGCCTGTGATTTGGGACTCAGATGTGCTACCAGAAATGGTCTGTGGTCTAAATTCATTTTCATGGGCCTTCTTTCACCCTTCTGGGATAAGGTACTGTAGGTGGTCACCTTTTGGATGTGGTAACCCTTTAAAAGAACCAAAACAACAACAATGTAGGCTTCTGCCTGAAACAAAGAGCAAAAATAAAACCTTAGTTCATTCCAAACACAGAAGTCAAACAAGTTTCATTCCCTGATGAAAGCATAGAGATCACTCAAATTAAAAAGGTGTGGGTAGCCACTCATCCTCTGAGAGCAACAATCTACCTAATGGAGAGCAATTGCTGCAACCTGATGGTCCTCCACTGATGGAGAACTGAAGTTGAATTGACAGCTACATGGTTTGGCAAATATTACTCATGAAAGGATCTTAGAAAAGCTCTTGGCACCAGAATTTAGGAAGGATTCAGGCCAACTGGAACGGATTCAGAGAAAGAGTTATTCTCTACCTGAATCAGGCAAAAAAAAAAAAAATAGTCATAGCAACTGCTTTTCTTCTCCCACAATCTCATTACTCATCTTCATCTCCCTCTATATCTTTAGCAACCTAAATATATGTTTAACTGTTCCACTGTTAGAATACTGTTTTATCCCAAAAGAGACAATTCCATTGGTGCAATTAGATATACTATTTGGTTGACCCTTATTGGCTGGGAGCAGCTACTATTGGTACCTATTGAATATTCTTCACTGGTTAGGACAGCCCATGTATGTACGGTAAGTCTTTGAGGTTTATCTTCTAGGGCCACTTTCTTAGGGCAATAGGAGGATCTTTAGAGACTTGTGTCTACTAAATCTCTGAATCAAGGCTAAATAATACATTAGCTCAGCAGTGATAAAAGGTTCAGGATGCTTACATTGATCAAGATATTGGAAATGAAAGTGTATAAAAGTCCTATCTAAAAGGATGTCAGAAAAATCAAGATTACAGCTCAAGTGCAGGGCAAAACAATGAGTCCAGGTTATAGAAAGACAAATTAAATATTTGGGGGGGGAAACTAGAAAGAATTATTTGATAGGGGAACCAGTTATGCAGAAAGGGCTGGCCTTCCATCCTAACCTCTGAATATGTTAAACCAGAGGCTAGACAAATATTTGTGTCATCATTCCCAAGAAACTTCCTCATATCCATTCAGCACTCAGAGACAAAGTTCATCCAAGTAAGAATTTATTTAGAGAAGTCATGTTGGCACATCTGGGAAATCCTGAATCTGAAAGTTTCGGTTTTTCCCTTCGTAGCTGAAATCCAAAATCCATCCCCTTGCACTAATCCATCCATCACATGGTCCAATCACCAGTCGTCTCAGCTGGAAACATTCTTTCAACCACTCCTATCCCAGGTGCAGGATGGCACAGCCTTGACTCAGAAGAAGAATGTTACGTCTAAACGTTCATCTCTGTCTAAAATCCCCCCTACCAATTCCCCAGGGACTAAAATGTGGCAGCATGGAAGCTTCTTAAAAAAAAAAAAGGCTTCTAAAGCTGACAATTTGACTTTCTTTCATTGGGAATGCTTTCACTGGGATTTTCACACCAAGTAATGAGTTTGAGTCATGGCTTACATGGTCCTTTTTATTCTGTTAATCGTAAACTAATCAAATGGACAGGGCATGTTCAGTGTACTCAGCTATAAAAATTAATCAAGTTGAAGGGTAATCAAGTTTTGCATCCGGTGTGAATGCAGGCAGTGAATAACACCATCACTGTCCTCTGCTTTTGAATCTTTTTTTGATATGTTCTTGGCCTTTCTTGTCTATTAACAGGAAAATGAATTGAATGGAGAACTGATACAGCCGGGTAAAGTTTATAAATTTTGAAACACAAAAATAGTGTTTTGTTATTGGATTCACTTATTAAGGTGATACGGTGACTTTTGTTTTAATATCAATGTCTAATTCGAGTTGCTTAAGGTGGGAATTGTAACCACTAGCTTTTCATTACATTTTGAATATTTGCTACTATTTAGGATTTCATATTTTTAATTTATTTGAAAGTTAAGTATTTTCTTCTGCAATCATACTATGTGTTTGTGATAGAAATAAGATCAAAATAAAGAAACAGAAGCAACATTTTATAGAATATAGTTGTATCAATATTAATAACTTAGGAATTATATTGTCTTCAAAATCCTAGCAGCACGAAAGAGAGAAATTTGATTGAACAATCAGGCAAAATACTGAAAATGTTTATCCTTACCGACGCTAGTATATTATACAATATTAAGTACTTGTGAACATCTGTGTGATTTGAATTTCAGTATGAACACAGATCAATCTGTTTTTAATGGCACTATTAGAATGTGTTTACTTATTTCAATAAAGAATGTATTAACTGTAAGTAATGAGATCCTCACCTGAAGTACTGCATCTAATATTTAATTGCTATATTTAGAGCTGACCTCTCTAATTATGTTTTGAGAACTTCAGACACCATAGAAAATGAAATCTGCATCAGATAGATCCAAAATGGATTATGTGTTATAGGAATTCAATTCAATAATAAAATGTGAAGGCTGTACAGCATACATATACAAGGAAGGCTTCGTTCTGTATGGGTGTGCATAATTTCTATATTTGATGCCCATTGGACAAAACAGTCTTATAATTTATTATTTACATTTATTTATGTTATTGTTTATATTTCTATGCCACCCAACTCCCAAAGGACTCTGGCTGGCTTACAACAGATAGTAGCTAGCAATATAACAGATAGCAATAGCACATTTTTACAGTTTTACAGTTAGAGTTTACAGTTTACAACAGATAGCAATAGCACATTTTTAGAGAATCAGCATATTGCCCCCAACATTTGTGGGTTCTCATTTTACCTTACGTCGGAAGGATGGAAGGCTGAGTCAGCCTTGAGCTTGGTGAGATTTGAACTTGCCTTAATTGCAGGCAGCTGCAGCTAATTACAGCACTAAGTACTGTGCTCTATTCACTGCACCACTGAGGCTCTTGGGGGTGATGTTTCCATTCCATCAATATATTGTTCCTCCTACTTTAGCCGTTGTGCTATATTTTGTCTTAATGTAGTTTCCTTCTATTATATTACTTTATGCATTGATTATGTGCCATCAAATAGTTTTCTAGTTTCTAGTGATAACATAGCTAGATCTTCTCTATGACACTCTATCCTTTCTCTGTTATTTCATGTGCCCCAACCATGCCCTTATCACCAATATAACTGAGCCCATCCATTTTGCTGTTGATGGTCCTCTTTTCTTTCTTACTCCTTTCCCAGTATTAGAACTTTTTCCAGAGAGTTGGGTGTTCACATAATAGGCTTGAAGTAGGATAATTTGAACTTGGTCATTTGGGCCTCAAATGAGAACTCTGGGTGTATTTGTTTATGGATATTCTCAGTCATCCAGGTCATGGTTGTCCCAAATGCCTCTTGAAAAAGCACCTTTGGGAGGGCAGGGCTGTAACTGAGTGAGACAATGTGTTTCATAGAGGGCTCTGTGAAACTGCTAATATTCTAGCTATTCAGGGGTCCTCAAGGACCTAATTCACCCTGTAGGGGTGAAGAAGAGGGAGCACACACTCTGATGACCAAGAGGAGAATGCCAACTCCCTGCTTGGTCCCAGAAAAGTTGCTCTGCCTGACAGCAAAGAAAAGCAGCCACCATGAGCTGCTAAGAAGAACTGGAAAGTGAAAGTATGAAGAGAGAACAGAGGCTGTGGAAGGGTGAGAGAAACTTTTCTTGCTTATCAAAACCCTTAAAAAGTGACCAAATTCAAAGTTACTCTGGAGATTTGACTGAGTGGTGAATTGCTGCTTCAGAGGGAAAAAAAGGGAAGTGACTGTAACTTTTTTTTTGTTTGAAAATGAGCCATCTGCCATGGCGGTGGAAAGGTTTGTGATAAAATGTTGGTGAATAGCGAAGCAATACTTGATAGAATGCTCTCTAACTTTTCTAAAATATCTCCCATCTGCATAAAAATGCTTGATTTGATTGATGAATCAATAGAAGATACAGGAAACAATACTTTAAACTTGCTAATTACCACTGACGAATTGAGGCATGATGAAGACATGGTATATACAATCTATTTTAAAGTAGAAGAGAAGGGGCAAAAAGACAATCTGGCCCAGCACTTAGGAGGTGAAGCGCAGCATTTAAAATTCTTTTGAGATGAGATAAAAGAGTTTTTAACAAGGGAATCCTTGGAGTTGGTGGAGGAAATGGATAATTACGCTGAAATACAGAGGCTGGATTGCTGCTAACAAGATGGAAATTGAGCCAGAAGAGGAGGCGCGGACTGACATAAACCACCATACACGATGGGAGCAGGAAAGGCAGATGGACATTTTGAATCAGCTAAAGAGACAACGAGAAGAAGGCAGAGGCGGCGATAGAAGGCAAATTAGAACAATGAGTTTATAGGCATTTAATGTTTGGAGAAAGAAGAGAGATGATGGATGAAGGGAGCTGTCAATTAAGATTATATAAAATTTGACTGCAAATTAAGTAAGAAACAGCTTAGAAAGAAGAATAGTATAGTAGTAATTGTTTATAGAAGGTCTTAGAGTTAAAGTTAGAAGAATTAGAATTTTAGATCTGAGACAATGCTATTGTATAATTTTAAATAATTTTAAGTAGTATAAGGATAATAGGTTTATGGTTTTAAATTTTTGGATTAATTAAAAGTATGATCTCATAGAATGGAAAGAATCAAGATAATGCCATTGTGTAATTCTAAATGATGTAAAGATAATGACTTTAAAGTTTTGGACTAAATAAGACTATGATGCTGATAAATTAAATATGTTGAAAATTTAATAAACTAGGAATATGATGATTATGAGGGTAAATGTGTACAGAAGGCATTAAAAGTTAAATGGATTACTAGAAAATTAGGTAATAATTTGTTTAAATATGAATTCTAGAATACAATTATAAAATTATAGATAAATAAAATTAAATATATTTAAAAATAGGTAACTGATAATTCAGGAATAGAATGTAAGATAATGTAGAAGTATTGAATTAAGTGATAATATATTGAATTAAGGTATAGACAACACTGAGCTATATATAAAAATTTAAACTAGAATAACTAAAAATTAAGATTAGAGATTTTGTTGGAGCAGCACAAATGGGTATGGGTTAATTTGCTAATTGAATTGTATAAAATGGAAATTATTAATGTCAATTTGTGTATTGAAATGAGTTATATCAATTTATTTGAGGAAAAAGTTAAAGTGAAAATAGAGATAGAAATTAAGAAATAATAATAACAAATGGATTATGTAATGCATTAGACTAATGCAAGGGATACCTGGAAACAACTCTGTTTGTGCAATGAGACATTGTGTAAAAAATGAAAATAATAAAAAAAATATTTTTCAAAAAAAATTGCAGCCTGGGTTCTTTCCTAGCCTCTATCATCTGCTTTGGGGCAGATTTCATACAAAAGAGACAATATATTTCAAACAAAATGCATACTTTCTACATCACAGAATCCAGAATTCATTGCACTTCCATGGTTTCCATTCTACTGGGAAAGCCAAAATCCCTTTGCCACATAAAAGGATTATTAGAAATAAAAACTGGAGCACTATTTTTGCTCATCCATTTCAAAAATAAACAAAAAGAACCCATTTTGAACCCCCTGCAACAAAGTTGGCATTTCCACAGGAACCAAGAGGAGAGATTCAGGAACTTCTCTCCAATGGGAAAACACGCCATCTAGAAAGTCTGCCGTACTTCACCACTGCCAAAAGGAAAATTGTTTTATGGTGTGTCCTTTAATTATACTGTTGAACTAAAAATAAATTTGGAATCCAGAGAAGTCTAGAGCTGCTATGAAATCAGCACAAATTCATGATTGCTTACGGCTAAGACAAACAAGAGAGTAAAGATTCCTTGTGCTTAATTCAGGCAATAATGGTTTTTTTAAAGATACAATAAAGATTAGACTTTTGACACCTTAAAGACTGATTTCTTTAAAACAATTATGTGAATTAAAGTCCTCAACTCACAACCGGACGTTTAGTAAACATTCAAAGTTACAACAGCATTGAAAAAAGTGACTTGTGACCCTTCCTCAGGACCATTACAGCACCCCCATGGTCACATGATCAAAATCCAGATCCTTGGCAACTGACATGTTTTTATGACGGTTGCATTGTCCTGGGGTCATGTGATCCCCTTTGGTGATCTGACAAGCAAAGTCAATGGGGAAGCCAGATTCACTTAACAATCGTGTTATTAATTCACCAAGAGTTCCCCTTGACCAGGGAAGAGGCGGGGTATAAATCTAATAAAATAAAATAAAAATAATTGAACTGCTGTGATTCACTTAACTCTGTGGCAAGAAAGGTTGGTAAATGGGGCAAAATTGTCTTGCTTAACAACAGAAATGTTAGGCTCAATTGTGGTTGTAAATTGAAGAGTACTTGTTAGAGTTCCATTAAATGCATGGAATAGAATTCTGAAAAGGATACACAGAGAGAGAGAGAGACACTTAAGGCAGCATTGGAAAAGGGGACAGAAAGAAATGGTGAGGAATAATATTGTCCTTTTAATATTTAGGGTATCACAGGCATTCCTGCAGTAAATACTTATTTCACATAAATGCTATGATAAGAAACTGGTCCTTGTTCAATCCCTGGAAAAGCCTTGCTGGTCTGTCAAGAGAAACCAGTTTTGAAAAAAAAAAAACTGGTGGGAACCTAAATAGAAACTTGTGAAATTTGGAAAAAAATTGAGAAACATATTTCTATGGATATGCAACTTTAAGATGTGTGGACTTCAACTCCCAGAATTCCCCAGCCAGCCGTGAGAAACACTGCTTTAACTGATAGTATCACAATTGTCTCCTGATAAGTCGATGAGCGTTGAGGGTTTTAGCTGTCCTTTTGCAAATGGAAGTTGTCATTTTCTATGAACTGTGCTGACCTCAGAGCCAGCCTTATCCAAGGGCAAACGTAACATTAGCAGTATACTACCCTGAGCCTTTTTTTTGCATCCATTATTTCAATTGCTCCGAAGAATCCGAGGCTGAATGGGCATGTAACACTGTCTGCACAAGATTTATGGAACCTGTGTATCTTATGTTAGAAATTACCTCATTGCTCCTGAGAAGCCCTTTTGTCAGGTCACTCCTCACAAGAGACTATGTCTGGCAGCTTTTCTGTCTCTGACATAGTTTATTTATCCAGCTAAGGAAATATTACAAAGGAAAATAAACCTGATGACATTTTTCCTTCCAGAAATATCTCTGAAAAAAGCTTAGTACATGGACTTTGACCATATATACAAAGAGAGACATAGAATTATGGCTTGCATTATTATTTTTTCTTTTCCTGTTCTCGGGTGGGGAAATATTTGATTCTTCCATATTGTGCGGATTCAAAGAGAGTCATTTTGCAGAGCCATAATGGAACTGTTTTGGAAGGACCAAAAATTGGACATTATCCCAAGATGTCAAAACATGCCATCATGGAAAACTGGGAGATTTTAAGTTGCTGGGGACTTTTGCACCTGTTTTTTAGTCATATCAATAGACCTCCTCTAAGGCTGCATATGAGATATTCCTCTGAGGAGCTATGGGTGATTTTTTTTTTCTTGAATCATGGCCAAAGTTCCATCTTGGTTTATCCTGCTGTATTAGTTGCTCATCTGAAAAAGCAGCTGGCTCAGTGTCAGAGCTATGCCTGTAGTAGAAGTCACTCAGCTGGTGACCTTTCCAGACTCTGCCTCTCTTAATGCTGCATCGATCAGGAGCTGCTGAACTCCAAGGGCAACAAAATACTGGGCCATTTGTGATTCCCAGACGAACACGATAGGCTCCGGTTCTGCTGATTGAGATCATCCATTATTACTTGAATGAGAATTGGAGGAGGTGGGGGATGGGGGTAGAAGGGCTAGCTTTCAGGGAAGTTAAACACTGTTATTTGACCGTGCTGCTGAGGCAGGGGGAGAGCGGTATGCATCCATGCAGTCGGAGGAGAAGCGTGGCATGCTATTCATGGGGGAATAATATATCTGGCACCCGTTTGACTCGCTGTGCCTCCATTACGTGGCTTGCAAAGAGGTTTTTCCAGCACAGAGCAGCCTTGCCAAGAAAGATGCCGTGCACAAGGTCCACCCGTAGGTAA
>JANHGC010003483.1:86458-106063 GCA_027560395.1 Boaedon fuliginosus
TTTTATTTTATAACATACAAAAATTCCAATTTCAATTGAACAGTGTGTTGTCTGGGTACAAATCATTTTAGGAAATAATAACCACATTATTTACAACCATATTCATTGCATTAATATCAATTATATTAATGTTAATAACCATAATAATCATACTATTTGTTTAACCAAGTTAACGTATCTTCCGTATAGCCCTAATCCTTTCTTACTTCCCTGTTTCTAGCTTGTTTTTGTCAGCTAACCATTGATAAAATAAGTCCCAAGTCAAAAAATATTCAGTTTCTTCCTTTTCCTTGTGTTAGCTTATCCATTCTGCACATTCTAATATTTTTCTAATCATATCTTCATCTATTGGGATCTCTTCGCTTTTCCATTGTTGTGCAAATACTATTCTCACTGCCGTCAATACATGTAAAATCAGATATACATTCCTTTTGTTATATCTGTCTGGTAAAATGCCCAGCAAAAATGCCTCTGTTTTCAAATCTATATGTTGTTTTATCATTTTTTTTCAAGCTATGTATGTATTTTTGTCCAATATTTTTTCTCTTTTTGATGTGTCCACCACATATGATAGTATGAACCAGGTATATGGTGGCAGATACCTCAGTTGATCTTAAGCTGAAGATTTTAGTTCTGATTACTATTTCAGTGTTAATGGGATATTTTGCTTTGTATTTCTTGATTATATGAGGCTTCCCCCTCCCCTCTTCTTTGCTTTTTATATGCTACGCAGAACCATATAATTTTAGTTGGATGGCTACATGAATGCATAAACAAACAAACAGGGTCTCCAAAGACAAAGTAACTTGCTTGCCTTCCTCCCTCACGATCTGATTGCCTACTGTATAAACAAACGTAGCTGGTCTCCAAAAGCTAAGCAGGATTGGAGCTCCAGGAAACCTGGTAGCTAAGAACCCAGAGTGAGAAGCTGACTTCCGGGTTGCCAAAAACATTTCATGGATGTGCTCGTGAAATCTCTAGTGGCTTTACTTGAATCAGAAACTTAGAAAAAAGAAAAAGAAACCAGAAGTCCAATAGAAACCAGTCAGATGACTGAATGAGCTCCAACTGGTGAGTCATTCAGCAGAAGAAGACTCTATGGACCATTCATCAGGAAGGGAGAAGCATTTTAAAATTTAATGTCTGGATGCTTACGTAATGTTGGAAATGGAGTAGAAAAAGCACATTTCCTGTGGAATGCACAAAGATTGGAGAAGATAATACTAAAACACCATTCATGTTGTCTGTTACCACCTTCATTCAGGTAAGAATAAATGATCTGAAAATAGGCTGGAGACAGAAGATCCCACCAAGTCCTGATGCCATTGAACTACTGTCCTCAGGGCCATTCCTATGGTAAAGACAAACCAAGTATTTCCCTGGATTTTAACGAACTAAAATTGCTATGCGGTACTGCATACATTTGTTTATAGTGAAATGTACTATTGACTTTTGAGCATCCTGGCTCACTTTTCTCAGTTGGCATGCTTCATTTGTAGTCTTTGAAGGAGTTTTATCTTCCTAGTACTGGTGTTCTGAACCAATTTGCAACCTTCTGGATTCAGTCATTTGAGTTGGTGAAAAGACATTTTGCTTTTTTATTATTAATTACAACATTCCTGTTGGCAATCCCATTTCAATTCAGCATGTACTACACCAGTTGACAATCTGTTGGCAATTCCATTTTGATTCAGGATGTATTCTACCAGTTGACAATGTTTACTAGGTGTAGTTCAACAAACAAAAATATAGATTGGAGCACCTTGGACCTTGCATATTGAGTCACGTTAACTGATTCTAATAAAGAGATTGGCCAATTGCTGTAAGCTGTAGCAAAATGTCTTTTTAAAATGTCTCGTTGAATCTTTGCAGCTTTAGCATCACCTCGCTTGAGTGAACTCTGATTTATTTAGTTTATAGAAAATTTTATTGCAGAATACTTTTCTATTCATCAAACAGTTCTGAATTAAAATGTAGAAAATGCACTGAACTGATAGAACACAGTAAAATGGAGTGTGAGTCAGAAGAAGGTTTCCATACAGAATCAAGGACGTTTTCTCAAAAAACACAGTCCTTTCACCAAAGAAATATGAATCTCTCTTTGCAGAGCAATCCTAGCACTTTCAATTCTAGGCTCTTTCTGCAGGACTTTCTCAGAAGATCATGCCACAGAAGATGTAAAAAGAGTGGTTTTTGCAACCTCGTAGAATCAAAGTCTCCAAATGTTTTTCTGCAACAAAAATCCTTGGTAAGGGGAGTGTAGGTGGAACACTGGCAACTTTCTTCGAACAGATTGAAGCCACAATTGTTAAATGATTTATTATCCTTACTTCGGAGCCTTTCAATTCAGCTGAAGTCACGTAGAGTATAGGACAGGGGTATCAAACTCAGTGCTGGGGGGGAGGGGCAGATCCAGCCCATGGGGTGCTTAGATCTGGCCCGTGGGGCCGTTCTGGAAAAAGCGAAGGACTGACCCACAGGCAGCGTACAGCAGAGGGTTGCAGGAGGCCATCCCAGCCAAAAAGGGAGCTCAGGAGCTCGTTTTCTCTGGCAGAACACACAGGCCACTACAGGTCCACCTCAACATTAATGATGTCATATTAGCCACACCCACTGTGATCACACCCCCAATCCCCCAAGGTCAAATACAACCCTGATGCTGCCCTCAATGAAATCGAGTTTGACACCCCTGGTATAAGAGATAAAGGGAGGAAACTACCAATTAAATGCTTCTAATCCATCACCATCCACCCAGGTTTTCATGTTCACAAGATCTTCCAGAAGCAAGGAACACATTTTTTTCCAGTGTTTGTCCCACTTCAGACAATAGCAATTCTAGGCGTACCATTACCAGTGAATTTGGGAATCAATTGCCTGGGCACCAGAGCTCCAAGATCTGACCTTGAGAAATGTGTGTACAGTATAAAGAGCCATCCTACAGGAACTCCAGCAGCTCCTGATCTTTCTCCTGACAAGCTTCAGGAGATTACCAAAGGAGCATGACTGTTCCCCATTATGTGGCTAAACCTATCCCTGCAGCACAATTACACACACACACACACACACACACACACACACACACACACACACACACCAAACCACTCATGTTGGGTAACTGTATCTCCACCCAAAACCTGTTTAAGGTAGAGATCTTTGGTGGAATAACCATATAGACCTTACTGTCTCCTTGGTTCATATTTACCTTCCTTTGCTGTTCACAGGTCAAGCAGCTCTCTCTTCCTCTACCCTTTCTCTCCTCTGTTAAATACATTGGTTAATCAGTCTCAATATAAACTTATAGTTGAATAAGCCACATGTTTCCTTGTGAAGTTTCCTCATTTGCGGAGAGGTCTTTTTTTCCTGCTTCTCCATCATCAAAGGCACATTATCCAGGCATTCTCAGTGGCCGCTTCCCAGCTTTGGCCCTCCAGCTGCCTTGTTCCTTGTTATTCTTCTGTCAGCGGTCCAAGAGAGTGCTATTCAAGTGGGCATTGGCCATTTGGCATTTAAGCTGCTTTATCTGCTGAGCTGAATTTCCGTGGATCGGAGGTGATTTGTTTTTTGCTTCTTGATGTGTTCTTAATGGCCCCCATTGTTTTAGATTATGTTTTGATCTATGTTTCTTCTGTTTTTATTTTTATTAAAGCTGACCACCTTGTGCCATTTGGGTGGCTCTGGTCTCTAGGTTACACACACAAGAGTCTCACAGTTCTTTGGTACACAATGCATGAGAAAACACTGACTTCTTAGCAGCCTCCTGGCAAATTGCCTCGGTTCAAAATCCTGTGCTGGGAGAGAGGAAGAAAAGGGCCCCGTCAAGAAGGAAAGAGAAATTAAACTTTGCAGCCTCATTTAAAGCTGTGCATAGGTCCACATCAGACTCCCGGTATAAAGTTCCTTTGATGCTGGTATAATAAATGATGAAATCATGTGCATGTATTGGCAGGATAATTATTTCAATATTTAAGCACTTTTTGTTTTGAGTGCTCATCCAGAAAAAAAAACTTTCTCCAGACATTAGGCATATTGATCACTGCTAGGATTGGTGGAAGCCAAACAGGGCAATCTCATGCATCATGCAGGGAAGAGACAGGATGGTTAAACTATACCCCAGATGTCAAAACTTGCACAGCCAGCATGCCATCTAGCACATCACCAGACCCACTATTAGCATCTCTGGTTTTCTCTCCCTCGCTGATTTGGCCATTATTGGCTCAGAACAATAGCCACGAAACAATATCAATGCTTGGTTAGGGTCTAGATATGGGAACAATCAAGATTTTGAACTGGATTTCTGGCATGCTTGCCAGAAAGATTGGCTACCAAAGGCAAAGCACTCCCTTGGATTATTTTCAGTGAAAGACATTTCCATAGTTCAGTTTTCATGTTGATATTGATGCTTTTTATTAAGAAAAAAGCTGCTGTGTAAAAAGGAAAATGTGCCATGGATTTGTAGTCTTTGTCACATGGCTTGCAGTGCTCAGTGTCATCTTGAGAGCTAAGGCATAACTATCAACTGAAAGATGCATTTTCACTTCCAGTGACCATAGTCATATTTCAAGGAATGATTTCAGTTTCATATGGATCCAATGGGTGAAACTTGAAATATATAGTTTACTAATGGACCAGCCACTTCAGAGCACTTTGCTCTTGGCAGGATATGCTGTGCCCAAGTTCCCCCTGTTTATCGAGACAATGCAAGTTGGCTGGTTATACACTCTGGCCAGAGGTGGTATTCAGCCAGTTCTGAAAGGTTCGGGAGAACTGGTAGCAATAATTTTGATTGGTTCAGAGAACTGGCAAATATCATCTCTGATTGGCCCCTCCCTGCCTCTTCTAGGAGTCTCCACACACCACTATTTTGCTGCCAGGAGGCTTCAGGGTGGCTTTCTAGGCAAAAAATGGGGCACGGTGGGGACTGCAGTGGCCCACCCAGTCACATGACTGCATAGCCACTCCCACAGAATCAATAGTAAAAAATTGAATCCCACCACTGATTCCATCTCATTAGCTTTATTATTCAATGAAAGAATTATACAAATAACACTCAACCAAATCTTTAATCCATCCCATGTAGGGTGCTTCTGAATAGGCTACTGAAAAACTGTTTTCCTTAACTTTTGAAAACCTGTACACCAAGTAAGGATTGTAATTGTAAACTTCTATGGTGTATAGCAGGGGTGTCAAACTCGCGGCATCATGGCGGTATCACGTAAAGAATCGTGACTTTTTCGCCTTTGCTAAACCAGGTGTGGGCATGGCCAGTGTGTAACGCATCCATCCCACAAGCAGTGAGTTTGACAAGCCTGGTGTAGAGGAAAGAAGTGGGGGTGGGATTGGTTGGGTCTTTAAAAAAAAATCCAAATGATTTAATTAGCCAGAATTTCACAGAATACTTTTAAGCAAAACATAGAGCCAGAAATTCCTTCAGGTTGTAATGAAGGCAAGAAAGGCAAGATCAGCCTTTCATCTGATGTTTTCTTGGGAGAACCCAAAGGAAGAGAATCAAAGGATTAAGAGTTGCATGTAAATAGCATCAATATTGCAACAGCTGCTTTTAGGCTAGAGTCCTATTGATGCTGATTAATTCTGGTATCAGAATGCCTTTGCTGCTAACTCCCAAAAGCAATTTTTAGGAGGTTCCTGAGGTTGAGAAGGCCAACAGAACAAGTATGTGTACAGGAAGTTGAGAAAAACATGCCAGGAGATATTGTAGACCTTGAAGCACTTTGGCTTTTGGCCAAGCTTCTCCATCAACTACATTTAGACCAATCCAGGACAACTTTTTAAAAAGATGCACTCTGGAGTTAGAGTATTCTGTAGAAGAAGAGTGGATTGTTTGGCAAATTACACCATGGAAAATCAAAATGTGGGATTGTACCTCAATGGTGGAGCACCTGCTTTGTCTTTCCATTGAGAAAAAATGAGCACAATGTTATGTGACAAGATGATTTTGGGATATGTCTCCCCACATCAAATTGTTGCTCTCCTTCCCTCTAAGAACTAGAGAATAATCTCAGGTTTAGATAGGACTAGCCTAAAGTACTGCTAGGACATCTGTACTACAGGAAAGTGGACTAACTTAAAAGACTTGCTCTTAGGATACTACTTTTTCTGTGTTAGCAGATTGATCTTTAAATTTAATAGGCTTTTAAAAAGTTTCTTATATCTAGAATATCTGTGCTGGATTGGTGATATTTTCTTATGCAAGGATCAGAGGAGAGAAAGAAAGGGCAGAAAAAAAACAGTAATTGAGAACAAAGAAAAATTGGTGGGAACCTAGAGTTGAAAAATTAGTCAGAAAAGAGCATGTTAAAATATTGTTGGATTTTGGAATACAGACTGATAAATACATCAAATTTAACTGTGTTTGAAAAGAAGAAAATGTGAATAATTGATGTGGCAATACCAGAAGACAGTAGAATGAAAGACAAAAAAAATGGGAAAGGATCACAGTGTATAAAGATCTGAAAACCAAAAATGAAAATATGATCCAGCAGTGGCGGTTTTACCAAAAAATCTGGGTCAGCACTTACAAAATCTATGCATTGATGAAATTTCCACCTGTCAATTGCAAAAGGCCACATTGCTTAGAACTACACATATGGTATAGTCTGCTGGTTCATCACAACATCCTAGATTCTTCCGAAGAACTCAGTGGTGTTCTTGGAAGAAGGCTAGTCATGTAAACAACAACAACAACAAAAATAGTAATAATAGTAATAGTAATAATAGTAATGGATCTAGTTTGAATGACTATGTGAACCAAAGTACAGAGAAACTGCTGCAGTCTGTGAAAATGGAGAACATTATAAAAACAACAGAAATAAAGGCAGAATATAAGAAAAAACAGCTGGGTGACAGATTAAATAGATGGGAAACTAAAGCTTTGCATGGACAGCACTTGAAAAACATTGAAGGAAAATGTGATAACAACTTGACATGGACAGGGCTTAAGATGGGAACCATCAAGAAAGAAATGGAAGGTTTAATACTTGCTGCTCAAGAACAAGCATGACAAACTAATGCCATGAAAGCAAAGATACAAAGATCCACTGGCAATCCAAACCATTGACTTTGCAACAACAAAGTTGAACTATTTCACATTTGATATGTTAGTGCAGCAAAATTGCACAAAGCTAGACGCGACTGAGATGCTAAATTAATCCACTGGCCATTATGTAAAAAATACGATTTACCTGTATCCGAAAAGTCATGGGAACATAAAGTGGAAAAAGTTGTTGGAAATAAGAAAGTGAAGATCTTGTGGGACTTTCAAATACAGATGGATCGTCATTTGGAATACAACAGACAAGATATCACAGGTGTCGAAAACCGAAATGTACAATTTATTGATATTGCGGTACCAGGAGACGTCAGAGTCAAAGAAAAAGAAGCAGAAAAAAACCATGAAATATTGTGATCTGCCCATCAAAACTATGGATGAAACATGTAACAGTGATACCCATTATCATTGAGCTTGGTACCATGTCCAAGTATTTTGCAAAATATATCAAGAAGTTGCAACTTCCTGCTATAGTGGCAGCGGAGCTGCAAAAGACTGTGCTACTTAGAACAATATACATTTTAAGAAGATACTTGGTTGATACCTAGGATGCTGGCAGCAACTCTTATCAACCATCAGAGCCATCCAGTGATATTTGTGATGCATTTTTAAATGTTCAGTTGACTGAGTTCATGTTTAGAGAATAATAATAATTTTGGATCCTGCAAACCCAACACACACACACACACACACACACACACACCCTACTCCATATAAAAAGCTCCCTTCACTGAAATTGAAACAAGCAGGATTTTTAAGCCCCACATCCTCCTGGGATTAAATTTCATTTAATAATAGCTGGCTTTATTTCAGGCACCATTAACAAGAGATGCTAGGAATTTACAGCTTAATCAAACACTCTGTCCAGTGCATTTATCCGCCCATAAATTCAATCAGTGTGATTGGCTTTAATGTGCACTTTCCAGGAATTATGATAAAGGAGCATATCCTGTTAAGCTAACGGGAAAGGTAGGCTGACTTTGCTTGAAATGAAATCAAGTGCTGGTTGTGAAAAAGACATAACTGTGATCAGAAGGTAGAGATTCGGGGCTTTGGGTGGGGGGCTTCCTTGATTTTTCTGGAGGTGAAAGGACCTCCAGAACTCTTCTTGTTCTAGTGCTCTTGGGCTATAAAACTGTATCTACTTGAATATGTAGTCCCAAGGGGATACCCAGTTGTAATCAGGGCTGCACTTTCTGCAATATGGTAGCAGGAGAACTGTGTTAGTGTACGGTAGCCCAAAATGGGAAGGAGTCTGGCAGCATATTTTCCATTTAACAGTCCTGTCTCAACAGAGGGGGAGAGATACAACACCATTTATTTCCATATACAACACAGTCCTTTCAAGAAGCCTCCACCCAGGTAACCCTCATGACACAGATAAACCTCCAGGTGGCCTTAACAACTCACTAAAAGAATATAAATGACCGGCTATCTGCAAAAAATATAAATCCCTTCCATTCCCCATCATTCAGTCAAAGCTAAAGAAGCTTCTTGGATGAGAAGCAAAATGTCTTCAAAGAAAACCA
The DNA here is from genome assembly GCA_027560395.1 of Boaedon fuliginosus. Taxonomy (NCBI): domain Eukaryota; kingdom Metazoa; phylum Chordata; class Lepidosauria; order Squamata; family Lamprophiidae; genus Boaedon; species Boaedon fuliginosus. Next base: position 95,054 of record JANHGC010003483.1, read on the forward strand.
GAAAGTCCAGTTGCCTTTTGAAAAACCACCTTTGGGACAACCATGACCTGGAAGACTGAGGATCTCCATAGACATTTCCAACTAACATGTTTTATTAGGAGGCATCAAGTCTTGTGAGTTATTGATCACTTCATCAAAGGCAATGGAATGATTGGACTGATGTAAGAATTAAAATATAAAGAGTGGGAAGGAAGAAAAGACAGAAGAAAGGTTGGTTATGCAGGTTACTTGTGAGGGTATAGGTATCTTAACAATTAACTATGTTAAAAATCTATTTTGTTATTGGGACATTCAGAGATTGCCTGGAACATTTTGATGTATGTGTCTTTAGCAGTCTCTTGTTCAATAGTGCTGTTCTGCCCTAGGCTTCTAAAAGATGCTTCGAGTCAGTTCTTAAAGCAAAACCCTTTCTTTTTATTTACAAAACACAGACTGTTACCGTTATCAGTAGCTGTAATGATAGACCTGAAATTAGTCCGGGAAAGCTGCCAAGTAGATAAGAGTCCAAATATAACTGCAAATACACGGTTCTTGAGGCAGAAGCAGGAATGAATGTCCAGAACAAGAAATGAGCCTCACTTGCTTGGACCCCATTGCTGGTGAACATGACTAATGTTCACCAGCGATGTGAGTTCTTCAGTTGGAAAGAACAGGAATTGGATAAATGGAGATCAGCCTTCACTTGGAATGGAATCATTGGATGGTGCACAATTGGAAGATGCTACATATGTTCTGCAGTGCCCATTATTTTTGGGAATTGTTTGGAATATTTTCCCCCTCTCTCCACTTCCCAGACTTATTACCAAGCCCATTTTATTGTTCAGTCATATATCAGTAGGATATATGGAGCTCAGGCTGTTTGTGTTGTCACTGTCATACTTTGTGTGAGAGGTTGACAATGTTTGCCTTTTCTCTGAGATACTTATCACCTGGTTTGAAACATATAGTACATAGGAATTAGTTTGAAAATGGATTGACTTATTTCTGGATTTCTTCTACATTAGAGTTGTGCAAAATAATTCAAACTTGAAACACTGTGGCCCCACACTAGATATTTTGAGCTTAATGTCTCTTAGAAGCTTTTGTACACCTTTAACATGCATGTTATCCTTGCTGCTTCAATTGGATGCCAACCAATAAAACGGAAGATGAATTACTTTTAATTGGATAGGAAGAACGACTCCACTGAATTTCTAAGCATTTCTAAGCATTTGGGGGAAAAGATTTGGAATTTTAGTCTAATGGATGAAGACAAATATTCATTAATACTTATTATTTTTAGATGTTTTATGCCACCTTTATTATTTTTATAAATAACTCAATGTGGTGAACAACTCTAATACTCCTTCCTTAAACTTTGGTCTCATTCCTTCCAGGTCTATAAGTTTATATTACTGGGTTGTCCTGATAGAAAATTTCACATATCATTTGACCATTACTTTCTTTTCCCTTTTCAGTCACCAATAATAAAGCTCTCTCTATACTTGTGTGTGTACACAGGCATATATAAAACTTCCTTTCTCAATCTTTCTATCCTCTTCCAGGTTTAGGCTCTGTACAGCCAATGAAGGAGACTAACAACATCTTAGGTGATTGTGATTTTGTTTCATCTTTAAGGTGACATGAGCTTCTTGGTACAGTACTGACAGAAAATGAAATTGAACACAGAACTTACTTGCCCTTAAATTATATTCAACTGGTTTTTGTCTCTATTGCTTTTTTTGTCTTGTTTGTTTGTTCTCTGTATTTGTCCTATGGGCTATATATAAATTTAAATAGATCACTCTATTAAAAATGCCACAACTGTTCCAACTCCACACTGCCATGAAAGAACGCACATTTTAGGATGGCCTGAAGGGCCGCTTTGGTCTGTGGCCAACTGTGGCCAATAGCAATGGCACTTTGACTTACATACTTCATAATGCTTTAAAGCCCTCTCTGAGTCAGCATATTGCCCTCAACAATCTGGGTCCTCATTTTACCAACCTTGGAAGGGTGGAAGACTTGTATTGGTAAAAGCTGCTAATTTGCTTCGCTGCTGTTTCAATTAAATTGTGGAAACAGAAATAAAGAAATGTCACCAAATGTCTTCGATGGAGCTCCTGCGTCATATACATAAGAGTGGGTTTTTATTATTATTAATGGGCAAAATATTGTAGAGGTCATTTTCTTCTTCTTCTGTTCAATCGTGTCCAGTCCCTGCAATATTCTTGGCAGGGTTTTTCAGAAGCAGTTTGCCATGACCTCTACCCCAGGGCTGAGAAAGAGTGACTTGGTCTAAGGTCAACCAGCTGGCTTTGTGCCTAAGGCAGGACTAGAACTCTTGGTCTCCTAGTTTCTAGTCTGATGCCATAGCCATGACTCCAGACCGCTAAGCATATGCAAAAACAATATTGTAAGCAGTGGTGGGTTTCAATTTTTAAAACAACTGGTTCTGTGAGCGTGGCTTGTATGGTGGGCATGGCTAGGTGATCATGTCACAGATCACACCCAGCCCCGCCTCCCAGCCATTTGCCTCAAAAGAAGAGGTAAGTTCAGCTGGTGTTTTTTGGCCTGTTTTCAGGCTGATTTCCAGGCCATTTTCAGGCCAATTTTGGCTGGAAAAATGGCCTGAAAATTGGCCTGAAAATAGCATGTAAACAGCCTGAAAAACTTCTTTTTTGGGCGGTTCCAGGACATTTCCAGGCCAATTTTGGCTGGAAAATCGGCCTGAAAATAGCATGGAAAGAACCCTCAAAATGGGATTTTTTTCAGGTGTTTCCATGCTATTTTCAGGCCGAATTTCAGGCTGATTTTCTAGTCAAAATCGGCCTGGAAACAGCCTGAAAAACATCCCATTTTTGGGCTGTTTCCAGGGTGATTTCACCCTAAAAAATTTTCAGGCTGTTTCCATGCTATTTTCAGGCCATTTTTCCAGCCAAAATTGCCTGAAAACATCCCGGAAAACATCCTGTTTTTCGGGATGTTTCCAGGCCATTTTCAGGCCGATTTTTGGGCAAAAAGTGGCCAAAAAACACCCAGAAAAACATGCAGGGGCGCCAGCTGGTGGTCCAATTTGCCGGTTCTCCAAATTGCACAGAATCGGAACAAACGGTTCGCCTGAACTGGGCTGAACCAGTAGAAAGCACCACTTATAATTTGTAAGAAATTGATAAGACCTGTTACACAGTTTGTTTTCCCAAGTGAGGAGCTACTTTTTTTTAACTTACAGTTAACTTACAGTGTTTTTTTAAACTTAGTTTTGTATTTAGTATTTTCTATTTTCTGAAACCCAGCTCAATAATTATACTCAATTTCTTCAATATGGTGTAAGCCTTTTTCTCTCCACACCCCCTCCTTCAGTCTCAGCCATGCTGAGCAGTCAGCATAAATGCTATTCTGTTGCATTAGAGCCCAAAGGAAGTGCTACATCAGCTGTTTCTCTCAATCCTTTCCATCTGGTTTTAGGTACAGAATCAACAAGAGGTCTCATCTTAAGATGAGTCAGCTCTTCAGTTTCCATCACCTCCGTTTTCTCCTCCCCCACCCCAAGCTAGAGGAAACAGAGTTTTATGTGCTCAAAACCATTTGCATTGCGTCATAATGATCTAATTCATAGAAGGTTCTACAAATATTTCCACCGGCACTAAGGACTCAGTTCCAGGTATGTAAATGCTTACATTTACATATGTAAATTATGCTAAATTATCTAAATTATGCTACACCATAAATTGTGAGAAAAGGTAAAGGTAGCTTATTTTAAACATGATTGAAATTCTGCAGTATAACGTCTCAAGATGAAAGCAAAAATAACAAATCAGTATTTTAATTCTTCTTTTAAATTCTATAGCATGGGTGTCAAAATCGTGACATCACGTTGTCATCACATGGCATATTGTGACTCCCCCCCCCTTCGCTAAACTGGGGGTGCAGGGGCCCAGTATGTGACATATCCAGTCTGCGGGTTGCAAGTTTGACACCCCTGATCTACAGGGTTCATTTTTTTATGTGATGAATGAAAATGGCAGTGGAAGCACTGAAATAAATCACATAGCTGGCCTGTTTCCAAGTCAGCCTCCATCCCAATACATGGTAAAGAATCATGATACCATTTACAACACGATCTGTGATGTGGCCATTTAAATATAGATCTCTTGCATTCCTTATAAGAGGCATTTTTATGAGAGAAATATGGCATATATGTGAGGTAGTGCTTTTTCCTTAAGAAAGAACAAGTTGATAAGTTAAGCAGATGTATAATATCGCCTATATTATCAAATCATATCTAACCCATTGGTGATAGACTAGTTCTTCACATCTGGTTTTTAAAAATAGAATGCACATAATTTAAATGGTGGTGCAGTGGTTAGAATGCAGTATTGCAGGCTACTTCTGCTGACTGCAGTTTGGCAGTTCAAATCTCACCAGTTTCAACGTTGACTCAGCCTTCCATCCTTCGAGGTGGGTAAAATGAGGAACCAGATTGTTGGGGGCCATATGCTGACTCTGTAAACTGCTTAGAGAGGGCTGTAAAGCACTGTGAAGCAGTAAAGAAGTCTAAGTGGCATTGCGATTGCTATGTACCAGTCCTGTACATAGTGGTATGTAGAAATTGGGATGAAGAGTCGCAGCCAGGGCAATGGTTGGTTAAAAAAGGCAGCTTAGCCCAGAGCAAGAATATGAGTGTGGCAAATGTCATAGAAGGGACCTTTCCTAATTTCTTGGGCTGCAAAGGTGGTAGGGGGAGAGAAATTCACTTTCAGATTTGCAAGTCTGTTAATGTAACCTCACAGTAGAGTTAATTCATCTGAATGTGCTTCTTGTCCGGACTATTTCATGAGGCTGACATGTATCAAGTTTAATATTATACTTTTATTTGCGGGAGGCGGGTTACCTTTGAGTCAGCGTTGATTCCTGGATCAAACTTGGTTTTCTTGGCAAGATATCCTTCCTAGGGCTGTGAGAAAATGATTGGCCCAAGGTCACCATGTTGACTTTATACTTAAGTCAAAACTAGAACTCATGGTTTTTGGTTTGCTGCCCTGATGCTGTAATCATTGCACCAAATTAGTTCCAGTATTTTGTTATATTAAAATAATTTATATCAAGTTTAACATTGTATTAAATAAATTGTATTTAACATTGGCTTCATAAATTTAAAATAAGCTGTGACATAGCTTGGTATTTCTGATGAGGCCTCAGAGGCTGGAAGTCTATGATTGTGTTCTCTCTGGCATTAGGATTTTATTTATTTATTTATTTATATTTATGCCCCGCCTCATTTCCCCGATCAAGGGAACTCTAGGCGGATTTTTTTGGGAGGGTGGGGGCAGATGGTTAAATTAATGATAGTTCCTGGTATAATAGATAGGTTGTCCAATATTTTATTTTTATTTATTATATGCATAAATTTATATTACTGATTTCCTTTAATTATATAGTTTTCAGGCCAGATTACGAACATTGAGATTGGAATACCCTTATAAACCCACTTTTTAAAAAAATATCAGAGTGCACATGCACAATTAAACGACTCATTCAGTGCTTTTCTATGTGAGACAAGCAATCCAAGAGAATAACTAATTTTGTTTAATATATTTAATATTAGGTATGTGCTCCCACTCAAGTATGATGTCCCCTGCAATTCTTGATTTACACCAAAATATTAAAGATCATGTGAATTGAAGATGTATGACAGACTTCATACAAAGCTAGATCTAACAAATATTACTTTTTTTTTTAATCTTGCATTGTTTGTCTGTTGAAAATCCTCTCCTAATGACAATATGAGGTATGATTCTGAAGTGATATTCAGTCATGAGAAGTATAAGAATAACCTTAAAGATTTCATGCTTTTGTACTTGAACTGCTAAGAGCATTCAGCTGGCAGAGCATATTTAAAAATAAATAAATAGGCATCTCATTTTTTGGGGAATTGTTTTTTCTCAACTAAATGGGGTTGCCATGATCAGTTTCACACACCATACCTCTTTCAAGCTTATTTTAAAGCTGTAATTGTTAAGAGTCAAAGAATTATTTTACATCCTTTAACATCTGTTTGAATTTTTCTGCTGTTCTGGAGAAAAGAAATGGCAGTTAGCTTACAAGTTCCTTGATTTTTCCCTTGCTCCCATGATTAAGAAAAGATACAAGTGAGGTCACTGGGGCCATGAAGTGAGATTATTATCTATGCTGGAGTGGCAGAACCTCCTCAATTTATACCAATTATTGTATTGCTACAGTGCCAGACTGCCTTCACCCTTAGAACTTGAAGTGTGTGTGTGTGTGTGTAGTTTTGTAAACTGTGAAGATTAAAAGAAAAAAAAAATGCCAGTGAAGTTCTGCACTCAATAGACCAGGCAGCCCAGGATTAAAGTTAATTTGGGAGAGGAAGTTAATAGAATAGAAAGAAGTTAATAAGCTTAGATTCAGCATTCTGCACAAGAGGAAAAAAGCCACTTCAAAAGTGTTTGAACATGTAATGAAAAAGCAGAATTTTATTGTCATTTTGTCCATTATTCAGCATTGCTGTAAATGGCTTACATTTACGGCAGCTTCTGTACAGACGTGTGGCTTTGAATTACCAGAACAGCAAAATTTAAAATGAAAATAAATGCTTAACAATTCCACACAAGATTTTACAGTCCAACATTTTCACTGATTATGTTGAAAGACACTGTTACTACAGTTATTCGGCATGAATAAAAAACTACAACTTTTGTTTTAAGACAGGAGTCACTTGTTTTAATTCTTTTTACACTGTTTAAAATTACTGTGATAAAAATAATGAAAAAAGCTTTTTTATTAATGCCATACACCAGCATAATATAGCATTTGTCCCCATTATATATTTTTGTATAATATACAAAATAGAATGTTGACAAACTGTTGAATCCGTGCTATTAACTTTGTTGGGTGGAGTGGGTGGGAGGTGACATTTTTCATATATGTGGTCTTTTATCAGAAAAGCCTCAAAAAGGGTCCTTTATATTTTTTAAGAAAACCACCCAATATGAGGCTCTGCCTTGCCTGAAAGTCTTTTTCAATGTAACAGCAATAGCATAAAAACGTAGGTACACTCAGAACAGCCTAATTCACCTCAGTGTGAACCAGGTGGTGAGGCTTGCGTATGAGGGTGAAAATTCTGGTCCCTTTCTATAAAATACTCAAGTGCATTCTTCAAATTAAAGTGGCTTGGCCACCAGGGCCCTGCCACTCCTTCTCAAAAATTATTGGTCTTAACCCTACTACACTCAGAGGTATCTCAACAGACTTCGAAGAACCATGAAGAAAGTGTATTTCCATCCCTGCTGTATCAGCTCCATGCATATAACATAACCAATTTAGTACTTTTGTGATCTGATTTTCGTGTGTGTGCGCGTGTGCGTGTGAGAGATTCTTTAAAAAGATTACTAGAGCGATAAGGGCAGAATGTGAAGGAAATGTACAATATTTACTTTATGAAACTGCACTACTGATTAGGCCTACAAGTTTTTTTAAAATGAATGACTCCACATTTGGGTGGCTCTTCAGAACAGACAGGAAATGAAAATAATCACTGGTTCAATTTTGCAAAGGCTTATACACAAGTACAAAAGGAAGCATGCATGCAGTGGCTTAAAGGGCAATTTCTACAGCCTTCTTGGCTTCTACTGTACTTATGCAAGGGGGAAAAATCTTTGGACTGTTTCACTTTCCTTTGGCACAAAATAAAAGGAGCACCTTCTGCAGATAAAATACTTCTGAATCCAATGTTCAGTTTGTTGGAATATGTGCATTTTTCTCTGCAGTTCCTAGTCTTCTGGAAAGTCTACAGGAATTATAAACACAAGATACCATGCCTGCATAATGTACTCCTATATAAATAGTCACACTGTTTTGTATTTTTGTTGTGTGAGATCTATTTGATTCAAGGTAGGTCATCAAAGCTCATTCCCTTCCCAGAGATTAAATTCTCTGTATCGTAATATTGGACTCTATACCACCATGGAGAATTAAGATCCAACAAACTTTTTGAACCCTAAACAAATTGTATGATTCTGGTGTTCCTAAGCAATGCCTATCACTTCAAATTCTATTCATAGGAATTATAATAACACATTTCTCCATTCCCTGACTTATCCTTCTTCCTTGTCCTAATATGAAATTATGAAATTTAGGAGTTTTTAAAGGTAGGTTGGCACTTGTTTCTGTATTTGTGTTCATTTTATATTTCTCTGATTTTTTTCCTAGCAAATGTGCTTTTAGTTTAATCTGACTGGCAAGATTGGCATACTAATCATAAACACATTTTCTTACGAATCATTTCAACAGGTAAGTAAAAGTTAAAATAAGGATATTAGCCAATAAGCTCTTCCTTACTTTAGCATTTCATCTCTCCAATGCCTGAATATATTCTATGAAAGACTATTCCTACCAATGACCTTGCGAAATGTTAGCATACCACATTCATATTTAGTGCTATCCAAATCATTTCCAGGTCAGCATGATATGGCAAGGCACTGAAGAGACAGAAGTCACAATTTTCCCTGTTTTATTTGCAGTGCTGATTTCCCCCAGCACAAAAAAGAATAGCCAAACAAAATAACATTTTGTTAAATGCTTATATATTTAAATGGCTTTTGTTTAAAATCATTTAGCACATTTAAACTGAAATTTTCTAAAATCAGCATTTCTGTTTAAGAAATTCATAAATCCAACAAATATTTTACATAGAATAAAAGCCTCTTTTTCTTCACACAGACACAGGATACCTCACTTGTGTTGGTAAACCATCGTCTCACACACACATATTTGTTAATCACACATTCCTAGCTTTCTTAAACTTTGCAGTGGGGGTGAAAATATTTAATACATGTATGTCACTTTCCAAGTATAATTTCTGGTATCCTCCTTGTGTGTTATCTTTCCAGGAGCATTTTTGAAAGTAAATACTGAAACTTGTTAGTGTTAACCAAACACAGTCAAAATAGATTTTCAATAGTTTGCATACTATTATTAAAATATTCACGGATGCTTAAGTAAATGGCTAAACATATAAATGTTTACAAGCTTATTCAGTAGCACAGACTATGTGCCTGTTTCTGGGTATCTTGTAAATTGTCACTTGAGCAGTAATACTAGGAACTGCTACGTGAATAGCACCTGAAGAGAAAATCATGCAGAATGCTGGCTTTACACAAAATGCTATTCCAACATGTGGTTTCTCTGTGGCTTAGTAGGCTTTGTAAACCCATACAGGGATATCAAGGAAACATGGCTTGGTTTTGCTAGGTGAACCAAGCAAACTCTGGTCTATTCAATAAACCATGGTTAAGCAACTGGTGATGGAGAAAGCTATTTTCCCTGTGCGACAGTCAGAAGAGGATTATGTGAACCGGGCATCTCTTTTGCTTTCTATTCTGTGGTTTTTGCAACTGCATCTCAGGGCTATACAGCTGTTTTTGAGAAAATTCACAGCAGCTGTTCATAGCACCTAACTCTGGAACTGCACAGATAAAGAAAAATCTTTCCTTTCATTACATTTTCTATTTTACTCCCAGGTACTGAATGCAGCGCTCAGGAGGTTTTCATTTATAAGCCTCACATTTTTAAAGAGGATTAAGACAGGACAAAAATAGCTCAGGTAAACCTCTTGTTTTACAAGGAGCAATTTTGTTGAATAATTAGAAATGTACTTGACTTTGCTCAAACTATGATCTATATTTACATATTGCTGGTACCTATATGCATTTTATTGCAAAATTGGTCTGTTTTGCTATGCTCAAAGAGAGAATATTTAAAAGCAATCACACAGGTTGGTGGTGTGAACATATAGGCTAAGGCATACATGAGCCCACTATTTAGTTTTTTTCCTTGTGTGTTTTGTCTGTGAATATGTGTGTTTGTGTGTGTATGTAGGGCTTTCATAAACCCACTTAGATTCTGCAGACTCAGTTGGGGAATGTGGGGGAACCAAACACATTGGTTGGATTATCATACTTAATTTCCAACCCCCCCCCCCCCCGACAACGGTCTAATGGATTTACATTTCTGCCCCAGGAACTTCCACTGAATATGGGTAAGTTCGTTTAGAACAATAAGGAAAAGAGAAATAACAGAAATACATAATAAAATTAGAGTACCTCTTAGATACTTCAGCACAATGCTGTGAAGACTAATACTTCCAGACAAACCACATTTTTATGGGTTACCATATCAACACATTTGTGACCCCTAGAAAAAATATATGTGTCATGATAAAGCAATCTGTCATCTAAAAACCTTTCTTATGATACACTATACAAGCTATTATACAATAAGTTGATAAACTGCATTTAAAGCTGTATTAGCCCTTCCTTTTTTTCTTCAAACACTATCAGATTCTATACATTTGAAAGTATTATTTAAACAAAATTGTATTAGTAAGATATCATGTTATGATTGTTAATTTTTGTTAAGCATTTGTCTCTTGTTTTATTTTGGCCACTTAAAATATTTTTTGTTTTGTTTTTAATGTTTACAGTGGCATAGTATTTTAAATTTACTGAAAATTCTTAAGGTACTCAGAGGATGGGCTACTACAGCTTACAAATTGTTTAAAACATGGGAAAAAAATCACAAGACATATATGGTTGTTTTATGGCACACTAGGAGTTTGATAGAGAAGGACTGGAGCTGTACAGAGACCAAGTACTATTCTAAAGCACAAAATCAGCAGTGGAATCTTGGGTATTCTCCAGATTGGTTCACTTGAGCGAGAGAGTGAAAAACGGAAGTGAAGCCATATACAAGTTTGGGATTTTAATTTTCCATAAAAGTTCTTTTTTCTTTTTCTTATAGTTTGGTCTATTTTCTTTTCTGCATAAAGCTAAAAATTGTATTTGAATTAAAATCTTTTAAGAACCATTAGAAACATATACAGGGTAGAGGTGAAATTATTTTGTAAATCCTGGTTTATATATATATATATATATATATTTGTTTTCGTAGATTTTCACGGGTGTAGGTATGAACGTCTTGGTGTAATCGGGTCCTACATGGGAAAAGACC
>JANHGC010003483.1:106169-134961 GCA_027560395.1 Boaedon fuliginosus
CAGGAGAAAACCCGAACAACCAAAGACTTACATACAAACACCCGCGAAAACCTCAGAAAACATATATATGTATTTCTATATAATGTATGTATATGTGTTTGTGTGTGCATGTATGTATATGTATGTGTGTATGTGTGTATATCACCCATACATGCACAAAGAAATGTAGTTATCAATTTCTAAATTAAAATGGAGTCAGGTTTTGTATACATTTACCTTCAATCCAGTGTGCAATCTAACAACAGAAACTGGCTTTTTTCAGCTTGCTGAACTGTTTTATTGGGAATCAACATAGCTACTGCAAGTATAGGTGGGGTTTAGATTCCAGGGGACCTAATCCACTGGATATGCACTGCCCATCATATTAAGTCTGAAACTTTTCACCTTACGTTTCAGCAGTTCTGATCACATTTGAGGGAAGAGGTTTCCCTTTAGAATCTACCAATTCTGAGATCCCAAGAGGTAAATTTGTTATTTGTTCTGAAAAATATGAATAGGCTACCAATACTGTTTTTTTCTACATACATACTTTAAAAGAACAGGTTCTGCTATGTCTGAGTGTCCAATGAGAACAGATATGCCAATTTCTGTGCACATTGATTTTGGTATGCACGTTATAGCTGCTCTGGATTGTGGCCATTGTATATATAATATACACTGATACACATTGGAGTATACACTTATATGGCAATAATTGTGTATGGAAAAAGTTAATTTCTCCATGTATAAGTAAACTTTTAAACAATAATGCATATTTTCCTGAAAGTTTCCTGATGGGCAATCAAGACTGATATTTTTAATGTCAATCCAGCCCAAGATTCTTACAATTATGGCTATTGCATTAAATGCAAATATCTAGGCTGCTTTAAAAATGTTTGTGTTCATTAACACTTGTTTAAGACAAAGCAAGTTTTCTAGTAGATCACAAAACATGCACGACCAATATCAAAAAATAAGCAATTCCAGTGTTCAGGTTAGATTTGGAATACATTTCAATTCCCATTCCCCACTGAAGAAGGCTGAATTATAGGCCAAATTTAGAAGGGTTATTAGGACAGTCATATTAGACAAGCCACCTTATATTCATATGATTATACTTGAAGTTCATTATCTAGAAGTCATTAAGCTATGAGCTGCCCCACTTTAAAAACAGCTGTACAATAGGCATCTTGAAGTTTTACAAAAATTATGTAAGAAAAAATGAGCAAGCTAGTCCACTGTATATAAAGGTAAAGGAAATTGCTAAAACCAGACAGTAATAGCTATAAAAGGCACAACTTCCCTTTTCTGATATACAGTTGTAAACTTTCCTCATGTTACATGCATAAATCAAAAATGCTACTTTAACTATACAAAACAATCTATACCAAAACAAAAATCTAGAAAATTTTAACCAGCCAACTGCAGAAACTCCTAGCAGAATGTTGACAATGCAGATTTCAAATTTGACAATGCTGCTTTTGATGCATTCTATACTGCCAGCATGATGGTATATATAGAGGAAAAATTCCAAGCCATACTTCTTTCTTTTTCTTTCTTGTATTCATTCGGTTGAGGTGTCTTCTGAAAGCTAGATCTTGGCCCTCTGTAAACCACATGTAGTGCATAATTACAAAACAAAACAAAAATACCTAATATAGGTACAATAACAAAATTAACAAGTCTCTTAGTTTATAAAAAAAGAAGTTATAATTTGACTTTTTTTTTTTCTTAAGGCAACCTTTCTGTATTAAGGCAGTCACTTCTGATGAAATAAGAGCTTCTTGATATTCCCATTTGAATATTTTGGTAACTGATTGTTGATGATTTCTGCCAACATTTCTGGAAACTCAATACTCATGGATTTATCCAAAAATGTTTGGAAGCAAAAAGTTAGAAGATTCTCAACCACCTGTAAATGATAAGAAGGAAGGATGAAGCCAGCTTTCTCTGATATTATTGTTGTACTCTAAAATATGTTAAGCATATTTTACCCATACATTTTTAATACAACAAAGATTATGTAAAGGACAGTATTTGATGCACACACACAGAATAACAGCAAATAAGAAATGTAATTATACTGAGATATTATATCAAACAAACACAATGCCCATTAAATATGGAAAGTCTGGATGGAATAGATTCATCATTTGTCTGCATTCTAGTCTGCATTTCATATTCTCTGGGGGCAGTACGTCAAGTATAGGGCAATTATTTAGGCATCATGCCAACAATAATCAGAACAACATGGTTTATCAATCAACTTCAATTTTGGTATCCAATTAACTGGAAACCTCTTTATTTCAAATGCAAATAGTAAAATATAATACAATAAATTCAGTTCAATGTAATGGCCATAAGAAAATTCAAGTAATGTGCTTTTCTACACATCCTAGCTTGAGAGGCAGAATAACATGCAATCTAAATGTATATTTAAATAGCCTGCAGCTGGTGTGGATCTTTTCAGCAGGGAACTGCTGTTCAATAATGATTACAATAGCTGGTATCAATAAATGTATGGTCTTATATCTATGCTACATTTACTAATGCTGTGCATTTTCATTATTTTTATACTCGCTGAAACAATCAAAACAGGATACGACTATGGCCTTCTTATTCTTCCTTCAAATAATTTAAACACCAGTGCATACACATTCACTTGGTTAATTTTCCCATTACATTAAAACATCATCTTTATTGGTGAGCTAATTCTCTCCACATTTTTACTGACTACACTGAAACAATACATAAATACATATTAATAAATCTTACATCATGCATGGAGTCCAAAAGTTTCGTCAGTTGGTAAAATCGTTGCCAGTTCTGACTAGAGTTTCCTTCTCTCTTCACAATGGCTTTCCCCAACTCTTTGATGTATGTCATACGAATTTCATCAAAGAGGGCCTGACTCCTCAAGCCCTCCTTAGGAACTGGATTAAGATGACAGAATATTCAGCTACATGTTACCATTTTACATTCACAATAACCAATGCAACACAAAAATGCCCTGACCTGTGCTAACTCAGTAATCAGCAGCCAACACATGGATCATACATACATAGTACATTAAATCTCTTCCTTAAAAAACCCATGTACTATTGACTAACATATACAGTTAAAAATACTCTGTAGCAATCTGTTTCCAAATATAAATAGTTATTGGTTCTCTCATTTTTATCCCTTCATTTATCAACATCTATGTTTCTACTGTATTTTGAAAAAATGAATCTCTTTTTCAAAGAATCTCAACAAAGCAGCTTCATTATGGGGCAGATTTACTGTCAGGTTCAATTCAATTATGCATTTATTTACAAAAGAAATGGGAAACTTATATTCAGTTAAGATACTGTTGTACTTCTCCTGACCCCTGATCTCTGGCTTGGACAATGGGAGTGGCTCAGATAATTTATTTTGAATTTTTTGTGCACTATAATAATTTGTCTCATCAATATGAAATATATTATATATATTGGCCATACATCAAAATTCCACTTACAACAAAACTGGAGTCATCTTAACAACCAAACACTTTAATAATTTCTGAAAGTAAAATATTTTCTGTCTGGCAGAAATTCTGCAACCTTAATCACCAATCATAAAACAAACTATTTCAATACACTAGGAAATATATTTATAATGGATTCATTACTCATTCCTACTGATTATCTTTAGACTTGTAAGAATTGAGCGGTAATAGAGAAAGAGCACAGCAACATCTATTTAGATTGAAACTAGGTTTCATCTTTCCCAGATTGCTGTTCAATGATGAAGATGGAGTCATAATTTGCAAAATAGATCAAGATTTAAAAAGAAAAAAGCATTAAAGGCAGAAATAACCACTTACTTGTAGAGAGAAGGAGCAATGTTTTCATGCAGAGATATTCTTCATAGGAAACCTGAAGCCGGGCTAACTCATTAGTAACCATCAGTAAACGTTTGCATTGATCATACATGCATGGTAGATTCATTCTCTGCCTGAAGAAAGAGCACACACGCATTTGTATCAGTAAAAAGAAACCGATAGATTTCTTTATGGAATTTTAACACCTCCTGAATATCCCAGAAAGTTGAATAAGTTATATATCTTCAATCTTACTATTTTTTGAACAAAATAGGACATATGGCAATGTACCAATACTCTGGAAAGAGACTGCTGTTCAACTAGTTCGGCCGCCAACTATTTACCATGTTTATAAGCTGTATTTACAAAGGCCTCAAATAGGACTTAAGAGCAAATGTTTTAAACGGACTTTGGACAGCAACTTTTATCAACTGGAACTTCTGGACTGCTGTCAAAAGCAGGCTCATATCAAGCATCTTACAGTAATCCAAACTTGAAATGGCTGGAAGATTTAGTAACTGCAGCAAAAATAGACCAAAAAAGGCTCCTGGTGGCATACCAAATGAATCTGGACAAAAACTTGCATTTGTTTCTTAAGGTGCTAAACTGGGAGTGATCCCTAATGAAGTACACTTCAGAGGGAGTACTGATAATCTCATCCAGAACAAAGTGATTTCTCTACTTAGTTTACTTCCATTTTGTCTGAATATTCAGAACAAAAAGATTCTGCCAGACTGTTAGGAGCCTGGATCAGAGTAAAAGCTAAGGTTTGTATCATATTTCAATTAGCTTACCTCTTCCAAACATTACAGCATCTAAACACATGTGCTCTAAACAGAACGTGACATAGCTGGATTTTCTCCATTTCTCAAAAATGCCTTGCAGTTCTTTGAAATACTGACCACTGGTAGTCCTCAGTTAGCAACTGCCTTGTTTAGTAACTATTCAAAATTACAACAGTTGAAAAAAAAAAGAAAAAGAAAATCCAACTCTCCTATTTATAGCCACTGCAGTGTCGCCATGTTTCTGTGATCAACAACCTCCGGTTTTTTAAACGAGGTGGTATTTTAACGGTCACAGTATCCTGCAGTCACATAATCACCATTTGTATGCCTCACGATCAGCTTCTGGCCAACAGCCAACAGAGAAGCTGGCAGTAAATTCGCAAGTTGTGGCTACATGATGACCACTCTTAATGTATTTGCTTAATGACAGTAGCAGAAGTGACACTGTAAGTCCAGTGCGGTCACATGAATTTTCACTTAGTGCCCATGGCCTTTAGCACTGGAGTTGCCAGTCCCAATAGTTGTTGGTAAGTGAGGACTACCTGAGTAATGATGGAGGAAGCAAGGGGAGGGGCCGAGGCACACAATATGCTGAGCCTTCTTAATGCCTATGCAGTTGGAAACTGCTGATGTATCTCTCAAATCTGAAGAACGGCAGCCCCTGAATGAGTAGACCATTTGCTCTTCTCATCTATCTTGAAAGAGCATCCAACACTTCCATTCAGAAAGGAGCATCCCAAGTGAAAGAGGATTGTTAGCAGTGTGTGTTCTATTTCCTCATAATAAATGTTTTAAATTATTTTTGCTTACTTATATTTTAGTATGGAGATAGAGAAAATCAACAAGTAAGGAAACCTTTTCTATCTTCTTTTCAAACTAAACTTGACGCAGTTTAAAATGTTTACTCATTGCCAGTAAAATTATTTTATGACTGTAAGATTATACTGGCAGGAGATGTTTACTCAAAAAAATTCTGCATTATCAGTAAATATTTCCCCTTTTAAAAAATTACTGTAATATATTCTAAGCTTTAGTCTCCATTTGTAAATTGTTCCAACATAGCTTATGAATCGGTCAGGGAAATTAAAATTGATTCCTTTCTTCAGTATCCATTTTTGCCAATTACACTGCCAAATCTGCAATGTCATTACAATTTCCTTTTTCCTTTTCTACATATATTTGTTACTATATTAAAATATTACCAGATTTTCATGCAAACAACCATTAGGAACAATATTCAAACCTTTTTGACCAACTTTTAATTCCCTAAGAATCCCCAGTTTTTATTTATTTAAAGTGTTTACCTGCCTCTATTTGAGGCAGTTTACAGATTCAATATATTATCACAAAAGCCATGAAAATGGGAAGTGACAAGCTAATCTCTGGAAGTAGAAGAGATTGAAATAAGACATCCATTAAGTTAAACATCACAGTGGCTGTTTAAATCCAGATCTTTCTGATTCAAATTTTATGCAGTATGCCATTCTGATTCCTTACCTATTCATATAGACTATAGTATTACCTCCTTTTAGCAAAATTTCTGTTTCTCCAGTAAAACATTAACATTAGAGTCTACATGCAGTTCTGTGCCTTTTATAGCATAAGTTAATTACCTGAAAAATTGTTTGACTAAGTAACAATTTTCAAGGTGCCAAGAAAACTAAAAATTGAATTGGTATTTGTTTTAAAGATAGCCAATTGTATCCTTTTCTTCATGGAACTTGCTTTAAAGACTATTTGAAAGTTGTAATTAGTTACAGCAACCTTCTGTCAGGAAGTAAAAGCCATTACAGCCACGTACACAGCTTTTGTAAGCATTGCATTGGCTTCCAAGTACAATTCAAAACGTTGATTGCAAAGCATTTCATGGCTCAAGACCAGGTATCTCCAGGATGAGTTTTTGGAAATTTATAGATATGGACAAGGAGTTAATGCTGACTCACTGCAAGATATGCATGATGCTAGTGTTCCTGCCTGGGGAACACAAGCAGTGTGCCTATCTTGTACGTTAACTTCAACTACACTTGTACGAAAGTGTAAATTCATTGTGCTGCTGGAGAGGAATGTGGAAGGCTTGGAGGCACATTCAACCAAATTAACATTTATCATGAAAGACAAACAGTTTCTGAGAAAGGCAAAGGGATGTCTATAAAAAGAACACAGGAAAGAAGGTGGAAGGAGGAGCCTGGGAAAGGAATGTTGACAACATGTAATAAGGATGACCAAAAAAAAAACCAGGAGGCAGTGCCCGTCACTGGAGAATCAATTCAAATTCCCTGAGGGATGATTCACTTCTGAAGGTTTGCATTCAACATTCAAGCGAAAGGGAAAGAAAGAAGTTTGTGCTTCCATATATATGAGGAAACTAATGTCTGTTCTGAAGAAAAAATGGTGTGTGGTGGTGATAAGTGTCTCAATATTGAGAGGAATGGAGGTAGCAATTGTAGGAGAGATACTGAGTCAGGGAGAGGAGTCAAATAGGGACAGTCTAGAATCTCTACATGGGCACAAGTTTGATACACACACCCCGGCCGCATCTGAATGCAACTGAACCTTATCTAGTCTCACTCAGGTGCAAACCATTAATCTGAAAACATTCCTGTGTATAGCTTGAACAATAAATCAGCTAATCCAATTCTTAATGCATAGACCTGGTTGTTTCGTGCCTAACAGCAATCTGCAAATCAAACAAGACATCAAAAGAAGAGTGTATTTTCTCCCAGATCTAGGATATGATGAAGAGGCGAACCCAATTAATTAAACTACTGATGGATCCCATCCTTATGTTTCATGTTGGAATAAATCATACTTAAGAAAGAGGCTGGAAATATAAAAAAACTGTAAGGAGCTAGGCAGGAAGACAAAAGAATTTAGAGCTCAAGAGATATTTTAATCCAACTGAAGATCATTGGCCAAAGAAGGAATAGAATAGAATGGATGTCAATCACTTATTCAAGGGATGGTCTCAGCAAGAAAACTTTATATTTCTAGACAATGATCTACACTATGAACAGGAAAGACTTTTGGTGAGAGATGGGCTAAACTGTACCAAAATTAGGAAGAATGTTTTCAATAGACATCTGGTTCTCGTCATCTGGCAGTTTTTAAATTAAAATGATGGGGGGGGGGAGTACAATACCCAGAAATCCCCCCCCCCAAAAGAGCTAAAAACAGTAAACCTTTCAATGAGGAAGGGATTCTCTAGGAGATACAGAAGACAAACCTAAGAAGGAGAAAATGGGGAATTTTAACCATCTGATATCAACCAAAAAACAAATTCTGGAGCAAGAAAGAAAATCAACAGAAGTTTGACATGTCTTGTAAATAACTTCATCCTTTAAAAGACAGAAGAGATAAATAAAGTATCAGCTATATTGGATTTCATATTTAGTAAGAGGAAAAAATGGTACAGGACCTAGGAATCTTGGAAGACAGTGACCATATCATCCTGTAGGCAAGGAGAACTGCAGATAGACAGATTAAACGCTTCAATAAATTAATGGGAAAAGCAGGAAGGATTCCTCTAGTAAAAATTCTGAAGAGAAAATAGTTTGTGAGGACCGATAAATTCTGAAAAATGGGTTAAGCAAGGCCCCGAAACAAACAACATTAAAAAGAGAAGTAAAAGATGGGCATCTAATGAAACAGAAATATAATGCCAAGATTCTGTGCAATGACTGTTCCACTTTCGGCTGTGTTGGTCAGTTTTATTGCCGCAATACAAATGTTGAGGAACTAAAAAAAGTGCAATGAAGAGGGGGAAAAAAGATGGTGAGGTGATTGGAGACTAAATGCAGGAATTGGTTAAAAGTTGTGGTTATATTGAAGAACAGAAAGCCAAGTTGATATATGATACCGGTAGCAGTCTTGCAATACTTGGAAGGAGCATGCTGGTTTATTCTCCATTGGGCAGGACAAGGATCAATAGCCAGAATCATTATAAAAGAACATGCAAGCTTGAAATAAGCATGATGATGGAATTAGTCAACCACAGGAATAACAATAATTAAGAATATATACAGAGAATTGGGATTAGGTTCAAGTATGATAATAGATCAATGCACAGCACCCACAAAACATGTTAGGCTAGCGATAAAAAACTCTACAACCTGCATAATTCTACATAAACTGGTATGTTTTTTCAAGATTTAACATGTTTGAGCAACAGAGACAATCATGATTTTTTTTAAAAAGAAGAAACTATACAGGCAATAAAGACCAACACCAGGAATTGGAATGAATAGATGCTTATCTAACCTCTAACTGCTTATCTCCTGCAAAGAAAAACTACCTCCCTAAATAATTGGTTCTGCTCTTGGACTATCTTATAGTTAAGAAGATGTTTCTTCTACCAATCAATTGAAATTCACATTCTCATAATACATTCAATGTCCTGCATTCTGGAATGAATTTAAAACAAATATTCTAGTACTTTTATCTATCTTAATTTATTTCTAATCCCTGATCATCTTCATCACCTTCTCTAAACCTGCACCAATTTCTCTGAATCCTGATTAAAGATATTTCTAGAAGCTGATATGACACAAGCAGTAGCTGTGCAAATTTTATGGAGGATACTTTGCCTGGGACAAGCCTGTTTGAGTCACTTTTCAAACAGCTGAGTGGTCATAAACTTTGGCATGGCTGTCTTAATGGTCTTCTTAGTTTATCTGCAGGTACAGAAAACGATTTTGCAAAAATGATAGGGTAGACTCTTTGCTACAAATCCTTTTGAACGTCTTCTAGGAAAGTATAGATGACCTGAAAAGTATTTATTGCGAATCTTTAGGAAAGGGTGACTACCTCAAAAGAGTTAAGGTTTGTTTATGCTTCACTGTACTTTTGCACAGAGTTATTATTTTCTTTTGAGTAAAAAGAACATATTCAAAGCATGCTGTATGACAGAGAACCAATTACTAGTTTTAAGAAATTACAATTTAAATAATGCCTTATGCAAATATACATGGTTAGCAAAGAGGAAATATTAAGGGAATCCTTGATTTAACCCAGCCTTTTTTATTTCACAATTTAAATCAATTTGATTTAAATGAGTTTATCTTTGATTTGTTAAAAAAAGTATTTAAGCTATGCAGTTACTCAAGGGGTTGAGTGGTGTAGGTAGTAAAGAATGTCTGTTGTGGAAAAGCTTGATGTTACTGACCATGGAAAACTTAGTTAGCTTCCAGAATGCAACTGTTTTCACAATAGATTAAAATACACACAAACTCATATACTATGTTTAGGATCTTAGAAAGCTGTTTTTTGTTTTTAAATTTTAATTGGTGCCTTAAATGCTCACCTGGGTTGAAAGGAAAATCAGTCAAATAAATAAAGATCTGTACTAAATGTTTTAAAACATTTTTTAAACTTTGTAACATTCCTAAAGAGCCATACTCTGTTACTGTTTCAGTTAGCAATATTAAAGGTGCTACTAATAATTATATTAAACATTATTTGTTGTGGGATTTAGAAAGCAACAGTTTATTAAGGAAAGGCATGGAAATTCAATACTCTCCACTATGATGAAAATAAGAGTTCAAAGATGTTAAAGTAGGATCAACATGTCTACTGTAGAAATGGATGAATCTGTTAATTTTAGTTTCACTCAATATTTTCAAGGCGTTTTTTCCTCATCCCATTTCTATGTTTTTTTAATTTATTCTTTTTAAGACTATACAGAAGTCCAAAACAATTTTTAGAACTCGGAAAAGAGCAAATTCCTTAATAACCAAGACTGCAAAACCTTCCTGTAGTAGCTGTGGCTATCATTTGCTAGCATATAGACCGCCACATTTTAAACCAGTTACAGTTTCTGAGTAATCTTCAAGAAGAAGCATTTGTAGGGGCTTGGAGCTAGCAAAACAGGTGGTTGACCTTATCTAAAGGGCACTCCATCCACTTCAACCAAATCCATAGGCTGAAATTAATTTCATTTCACATGGCAAGTCATTTCCTAACTACCACTTCAGAATTTCTCCATAAATAAATAAGACTTGAGTGAATTAGAACAACTTTATTAATGAAGCTTTGTGCAAACATGTCATAGAAGCATGTGGGCAGATTTTTCTGTCCATCCTTCCATAGGAGGGAATGTGCACTATGCATCCTTCCATAGAAGGGAATGTGTCCTATGGCATTGCAGGATAAGCCTGCAATGTTCCCCATTGGGGGTAGAGAGGCGGGATATAAATCGAACAAATAAATAAATAAATAAAATAAATAAGCCACTGATCTGCAGAGGGGAGAAAAGTATGTACACATACAGTATACGTATGTGTTTATATCCCTTAGTAGTGGTCACTAAGTAAATGTGTGTGTGTGTGAGAGAGAGAGAGAGAGAGAGAAAGAGAGAGGGAGGGAGAGAGGGGCTGCGAAGATTACTGGTTGCTGCCATCCCATTCAGATAAAATTCTTTTGTAACCATCCCCCCTTTTACCCCTTGTACAGCGGATTCCTTAAACAAGCTATCTCTTCCTGAGCTTCTTT
Organism: Boaedon fuliginosus; assembly: GCA_027560395.1. Lineage (NCBI taxonomy): Eukaryota > Metazoa > Chordata > Lepidosauria > Squamata > Lamprophiidae > Boaedon > Boaedon fuliginosus. The sequence continues at coordinate 117,264 of JANHGC010003483.1, forward strand.
TCTCCAGAGCATACTGCTTTCCTAAAACGGTGCTAACAAGATAATAAACTCAGCTCTGTGAACCTAATGAACTGACTTGAAATAGCAGGCTCACAGCAGCTGCCTGAAACTGACCAGAGCTTAATCAGTTTGGTACTGGAGGCTATTGTTGTAGGAAATGCACTCATTAGTCTGAAAATATTTTTAATTAATAGTAATTACTGTTGTATTTGTGAACAGTAGTTATCTGAGGCACTTACTAAATGAGGATTACCTGTATTTTTGTGTACAAAACTACTTAACGCAAGAATCTAGGTGGCTAACGGTCAACAGAACAAAAAAAATAACACATTAAAAATGCAGTAATGCATCATAGTGTGGCTGGAATGATCCCATAAAATTCACACCTAATCATCACACCAAGATGAATTAGTGCAACTGATCCAATATGTGGCAGAGAAGCTCCCTGTCCTCCAAATAAGGGGTGACAAAAGCTCCAAATAGGAAGTAACAAAAGCATGAGTGACAATATGTATATATCTCCCTTACCTTCATGGTTTAGGCTGTTGGTTTAGCTATTTTATGTGACCAAAAAAGGACCAAGCTCAAGAAGACACAAACTGTCAGACAATTGCAGCTACCACACATGCTAGTAAGATAAAGCCCACGATTCTGTCATCCAAATTTCACCAAAACATGGAGCAAGATGTACAAGTTACAGTAGATTCTGAAGAGGTAAAAGCACCCAAAGCCACATGGCGAACATCCAACAGTAAAAGTAATAATCATCGATGTCAGAAGCAGAATTCAGGTTATTATTGACCAAATTCTGGAAAATGATGGCCAGTGGTTAGAAGTAATTAAACACTACCTAATTAAAAAAATAAAAAAATATTTTTATTGATATTGTATTACTTACTCATTAATGATCAAATCTGGAGCAAAACACAGTAGATTTCCATTAGATTGTTTATATGATCTCCATCCCAGAGCAAAAGCCATCAGAAACATCCACGAATACTGCAGTAGAGTCATCTGGTCATCTAGATGCAAGTTTCTGAAGCCTGTTTGAAAATAAAAGTGGATCCTCTAGACATTATAATTGAAGTACTGCTTACCCAAAGTATTGTTTTCATATTATAATGGTTTCTTGAGAAATTATTTTGTTTAAAGGATTGTTTAAAAACCAAGAGTGGGGAACTGCTGCAGTCTTTTGCCTAATCTCAAATGTCCATTGAATAGATAAAAAATGAATTCAGCCTTTTAAATAAGATTTTCCTCTGATTTCTTGGGAGAAAGAAGGAAAGAAAGAAAGAAGAGTGATGGTTAATATGAGGCTCCCATAGATTATCTTCAAGATAATGCAAACTATGCCAAAAACAAACCAAGTCACTCCTTTCCCCCTTACTCGCCCTTCAACTCTATATTAAGGGATCATATCACTTACCTGGTATTGCCTTTGCCCATTTCACTGCAGCAACCACTTGTCTTCCACCCAACATATTGAGGGTTGACATTATGCGCCAAGTTGTATCTGGTATTGTGCTGTCATAGCCTGAAAACATCACTTCTGGCTCAATGACTTCCAGTAGGGAAACTAGGGTAGGAGTCAGCTGTGGCAGTGAGGCAGGAACTATAGCTTTGTTTGTGGGATTTTCAGCAGTATCCCTTCCTGCAGGCACGCTGGATTGTTGAATTCCTTTTATTTTCTTTTTTGTCTTTCGTGCTAGAATGTTATTAGAAAAAAAAATTTAAAAAAGCAAAAACATTAAAAAAATAGTCTGTTTCAACGCCTTGGACATTCAACTGACTTAAAGTTTTATTTGTATGAGCAAAAGATGAAACCAACAGTTATATTTGAAAAGAAACACTGTATGGGGAGAATTAACGAAACAAGAAACAAATAAAAATATTTTGTGTCTAGCAGAGCAATAAGCTCTTCTAATAATAAATAATTATAAAACAAAACGTAAGAGACAGTGTAATCTAACAACATATATGCTGGGCATCTTTTATTAAAGAATACAATTTTGAAACATGAATTACACAAAACTGAAGACTGACTGCTGTACATTTGGACAAAAACTGAATTTTTTCCTTGTCAATTCATAATACTTTACTTAAATCATGGATAAAATGTGCTAGATATAATGCTTAAATTATTGCCTCACAAATAGTGGTCTGTAATTTGTTAAAGCCATTATTTAATCAGTATGACTTTTCACTTTTTATATACATAATCCTAAAAACAGAATATTAATACATGAAACAGCCATCTCTCACTAGAGAATTAGATAGGAAGCCAGAGATCTAATTTTTATATATGGTGATATAAATTATATCACAGGAATCACACTGGTATGCACATTTCCCTGATCTAATTATTTTCTCTACCTGGTTATCTGCCAAGCAACAAATACAAAAAGCAAAGAGATAGTCTTTATTTAGTTCTTGTTATGATTCACTGTAAAAGGACCTATTATTTATTATGTAATATCAAGAGCGCAAAGTACAAAAGGTCCAACCAATCATTACCACTATCTTTTAGTTAGATGCCACTCATTCTGGTTCAGCTTTTTCTCTGCATGAAAATACGATTACCATCTTGACCTCTCTTCAGTAATACTTTGAATTTCTTACAAAGATGTTCCAATAATCTCCTTGATGGCATACACCCACTTTATTCAGAGTCAATGTTGTCTTCTTCTCTCAGATTTGACAATTGCATTTTTTCTACTTATCATTTGATTATGGTGCATATTTGAGGCACACAAGTTTCTTCTTGTATTTTATTTGGTCAAGATTTTTCTTTTTATCCATGGTATTCTTACTATCCAAATACAGATCCTTAATTTGAAAGTATCTCATACTTTCTCTTATTCTTTTTCAGGGTCCAGCTTTCACAATTGTACATTTCTATTGGAAAGATCATTCTTTAATTATTCTCATCTCTTGGAACATTTTCCTTTCGTAATCTTGCCTAAACTTGTCATTGCCTTCCTTTTAAGATTAATTTCTCTGCTTTCCAGCATGCGGTTCCTTTATTCTTGAGGACAAGAAAATTAAAGCTAGTACTGTACCTACCTTCTCTTCTTTGTTGTAGACCGCATTGTCACTAAGCACACAGTATGATATTATTTTTTGTCATTTAATGTTTAATATTACTGTGATTTTTCACTTTTCAACAAGTTGTTCCAGTCTTATTATTTTCAACTAACGAAATAGTGTCTGCATATCCTCATTCTTACTGCTTTTTTTTTTAACCAGCAGTTCCCCACTCCCTCTGGCAATTTCTTCTGATCCCATTCTTGTAATTTATTCTCTGAGTTAAATAAATATGAGGAAAATATGCATCTTTGTTTCACTCCCACCCCTAATTTGAACCATTTCTCCAAATTAAGTACTTATAGTAACTTCTTGTTTACTGTAAATATTCCTCGCAAAAAATGTAAGTGCATTTTGCCACACTCATTAGTCTTAAAACATTCTAGATTCTGGCTTCATCGACACAGTTAAGGGACATGCTATAGTAAGTAATGCTCTGTTATTCATGTCATGTTAGCTAAGGCAGCCCTACATTTTCTGAAACCTATTCATTTATTATTTATTATTATTTATTGACACATTGTCAAAATGGCAGCCCGCAGGCCAGATGCATCATGCGCAGACTATGCCCACCTCAGCTCCGTGAAGGGAAAAAATGTTGCGAAACATCACATGAGAGCAACATGACGCCATGAGTTTGATACCTGTGGTCTACATTGTCCTTCTCACCTTAAGTGGACAGCTTACAATTAAGCATTTCTTTCTTCAAACCTGGTTCTATTATTTAAGATTTTACAAGTTTCCTTATGTTAGGAATTAGTATAATGATGCAGTAATTTGTGCATTTCTTACATTTCTCTTCTTTAGCTGTACACACTGAATTCTCCCAGTTGTTAGCCCACATGTTCCTTATTAATATGAAACTGCTGGCAGTTCTATTCTTTCTTTTGTAACTTTAAACTATTCAATGGGAAATTTTATCTATTCTTGCAACCTTCCTATTTGACAGCGGGCTTATTGCTTATTATATTTCACTTTTAGTAGAAGTGGTCCCTGACTATATTGTTTCACTATTTATAAATGTTACTGACACTCAATATTCCTATCTGCAAAGGTTTTCAATCTTTCCATCTTTCTTTGTTCTCATTTGTCTCTATTAGTTAACTTCCATGATTACTCTAATTTTTTTAATGTTTTTTCTTTGCATTTCTGTATTTTATACTGTATTTTGATAAACTAAAAAAAAATTGAAAGTGATTTTTCTGATCCCCTTTCATTATTTGTTGACATTTTTGATATTATAGTTTTTATTTGAGAGTGGAAATTTACATTCACTCACCATATCTTTTTATTGCACTAGCTTTTGTTCTCTGTCTTGTTCTGATTATGCAAACAGCTTTTTATTAAAGCCGCTTGGATCTTTTTCTGTTTTGAAATTTTGGATTCCTTTCCCATTCCTTATTTTTCATATTTTAAGGCATACTCTGTGTGTGTGTGTGTGAGAGAGAGAGGGGGGGGGAGGGAGAGAGGGAGGGAGAGTATTGAAGTTGAAACAGGGAAACTGTGAGTTCTAGTCCTGCCCTAGGCATGAAAACATGATGACTGACCAGTTGGACCAGTTAGTCTGTCTAAGCCTATAATATCAAGCTCAGGTGACAAGCTGTTGGTCAATTCTTGGGGCAACCAATGGATCAATGCTTAGTTGATCCAAAAAAGTTGACCTCACATTTGCAGAAAAAAAAATGTTAGGAAGAACAAAAGTACTGATTTTATTCTTTTAGTCTATATTCTCCATGGAGTATGTTGCTGACACATCTACTATACTGTATTTAATTAACAAGTTTAATCCATACATCTGACATCAACAATTCATGGTCTGTTCCAAAATTGGAAGAGGTTTTGCTAACTGGATTGCATTTTTCCATCATCTGTTTTCTATTATGTAGTCTGTTTGAGTCCAATATTGTCCAAGCAGTGACAATGTATTGTGTGTAGTCTATGTAACCTAAGGCAAATGTGTATAATGTATAGTCTATGTAATCCGAGGCAAATGTTGGTAATAAACAAAAATTTCTTTTTAATAAAATTCTATTATCCCCTACATCATTGCATCTAATCAGCCTATTCCTTCTTTTGATTCCCCTACTTCTGCCATTCCAACCACTCATACTAGAATTAAAACAATTCCCTGAAGTTGCCTGATGTATCTCTTATAATTTGTGGTAACATTTTTCAATGTCTTCCTTCTGTGGGTGCATATATTTTCCAGAAATTAAAATTTAATGAAATTCACTAATTTTAATATATACAATCCTATAGTTTATTTATAATTTATAACCAAGCATACAGCTAGTAGTGGAATGGCTCTCTGACTTGTTTAATGTATGGCTGAAAACTGGCCTGTGTTTGATAAGAGGAAGAATGTCATCACACTTGTGTCAGAAGAGCTTCCGAGTTGAAAGGATTCACCGGTGTCATCACCACTGGCCAGGGGAAACTTAGTTGGGGGTTTCTTTCATGTCCCTGGCAGGAGATGGAACGAAGGACACCCCATCCCCAGGGGTGGGTTTCAAAAATTCCAGAAACCAATTCACTGCTGGGATGCTGGGTGGGCGTGGCCATGGTGGGTGTGGCCTAGTCAGTCTCCTGCACTATTTGGGGGACATTTTCACCTACCCTGGTATTTTTGCCCTCCCCAGGCTTCCCTGGAGCCTGGGGAGGGCAAAAATCCCCCCCCGCCCTGCTGGAGGCCAGAAATAGGCCGTTTTGGGCCTATTTTCAACCTCCGGGAGGCCCAGTTTTTGGCTTCCCCAGGCTCCAGGGGATTCCCTGGAGCCTGTGGAGATTGAAAACCGCCTTCCCAGAGCCTCCGCGCATGGCCTACATTTACCTGGCATCCGCGTGGGACTCCTGGGAGGGGAGAGGTGGTATGAGCGGGGCCAGTCGGTCATTCAAGATACCAGTTCAGCGAACCAGATGTCTAGTTAACATTTGGTTTGCTCGAACCGGCTGAAATCCACCCCTGCCCATCCCACAGCAGCACTCAGGTTCTAATGTGGGCTTCCTAACTTCCACCCAATCTCCTTGTTCATGTTACCCACTGTACTCCTTAAGAATTTTATGTCATTAGTGTCCCTATATAAAAGAGGAAAGGCAGTAAGAGTGAATAAAGCAACTACAAGAAGATTATTTTATTTTGTCTGATAATAACTCTGGCAGAATGTTGATAAAAAGGGTACCAAAAATGAAAATTACCAAAATTTATCACTTAAGGGTTTGATCAGGTAGAGATGTGTGAGTGGCCTTGGGCATGTATTGCATTTTTGCTTGTTGTTTTACCTGGTATTAGTCACTCAGTGTCACATCTGCAAATTGTGCAACCTTGTAAACTGACTGAAAGACTGATTAAATAAATAAAGCACAGTATGATGCTGGGCAGGAAATGTGCAAATATAACTTCTGCTCTTTAGCAAGTCACTAAAAGGGTGTATGACCGTGCGAAAAAAAATGCATGTCTGCTGAGTTAGAGAAAATCTATGATAAAGTGATTAGGTTAGCATTATGGGTACAACGTATATAGTTATATGGGTATGAAGTTGAAGGTTGGTTATTCAATATGGTAAGACAGAAATACAGTAAGAATCAATGGAATGCCTAGCAACTGGTTCAACACTGAGCAGGGAGTAAGACGAGACTATGTGATATGCCCTGGGTTGCTTGATGTATTTATGGATAATGTACAGTATGAGGAACAAATCTGGTGAAATTAGAAGTCTGTTTATCCATCTATTAGATTTATATGCCATTCTCTCACAATCAGGTAACTGTTGGTAATATGAGTGCAGGTATAATCAAGCTATGATCTGTAGCGACTGTGTTTGACAGAAATGTGAACACAGCAACTTACATAGAAATGATGAAAAACCAGAGCAAGTATATATTGTTTTATACTCTAAGTTAACTAAAAGTGTTAACTAAAGATGGAAAAATGGATAGAGAAATTTTAAGGTGTAAAAGTGAGGTTAGATGCGTAAAATGAAAACAAAGTTGGGAGAAACGTATCAGTAGAAACTAAACATTAAATGTAACAGGAATGGGATATTTAAATATCTGTGGTAACTGAAGAAGAGATAGGGTTAATTATTATTATTATTATTATTTATTCAATTTGTATCCTGCCTCTCTTCATCTAAAAGGGGAACTCGAGGCGGAATGAATGGGTGCAGAATGAATGTAGATTGAATATAAACATTAGATTACCTTGATGTTGTGGTGATAGTAGCTTTCATACAGAAAGAGAATATGAGAACCCAATTGCAAATCTATCTATCTATATACTGTATGTGTACGTGAAGGAAGAGTCAATAGTCTGAGAAGAAACAAAAAAGTTATGGCTGGAAAAGACTGGTAAGACTCCTTAACTGGAGAGAATCAAAACAGTGATATATGAAATGGTAGAAATAAAAATGGCTTGCAAGGTCAGGAAGTTACCAGTAACATCTACTATTTCAGATGAAGTCTAGATTATAATTTTCTATTATATTTCAAATATAAAATATATAATTGCTGCGTAGTTTTTTCAGAATAAAATTATGGCACAACTAAAATGTATCAACATATACCATATTTTTTGGACTATAAGACATACTTTTTCCACCCCCAAAAGTGGGTGGAAAAGTCTGTGTACCTTATACAGCGAATGTTGCTGAAGCCCCGCCCACCTGTTGTCTCCCACCCTTTGGCCTCTGCCTCCCAGCAATTTGCCTCCTTGCAGCAAACAGCCGTTTTTAGCTTCAGCACAGCCTGATTAGCATTTTGGGCCTCCATGCACCCCATTTTCTGGCCTCCGTGTGCCCCATTTTCCACCCATTCCGATCTCTGCCACCCAGAACGGGCTGAAAATAGGGTGCGTGGAGGCTGAAAATGGGATGCGGAGGCTGAAAATGGGGTGCGAGGAGGTGGCAATAGGCTATGGCAATCCTTGCAGCCTGAAATAGCTGATCACTGGGAGGCCTTCCAACCGACAATCAGGTGCTTGTGCTAATCAGGTTGTGCTGAAGCTGAAACAGGCTGTTTATTGTTTGCTGCAAGCTCGCAAATTGCTGGGCGGCAGAGGCAGATTTTTTTTTCTTGCTTTCCTCCCCAAAAGCTAAGTGTGTCTTATACTCCAAAAAATACAGGTAAAATATTATTTTTGGAAACCCAATCATACCTTTAGTTATGATCTAATAAATGTAATGAATTAGCCTTTCAGCATTTACATCATAGGACTAGATTCTAAATTTCATTCTAATAGCATATTCACTTTAAATGTTTACTCACACTTGAGCTTTATTTTGTTCTATGCAGCTTGGTCTTAACACAGTTATGTACAGGCTAAGGTAATTAAAAGTTATTTTATGTCTTTCCTGACAAAGCAGTATTTCAGAAAAAAAAAGTTTGTTTTGCTACTTTTAGTTTCAAATCACTGTGTCAAATAATTAAAAGGTTAAATGACATAGAATTTGCAGTTTCATATGTTCATATATACTGTAAAAGAATTTAGCAGAACATGCAGAATTAACAAAGAACATACATGTCCTTCCTTAGTGTGTATATAAGTATATGTCTATTTATTTATACCCTGATTTTCTGCTGAGATAAGACTCAAGACAGCTAACCATTTTTAAAAAATACAATGCAAAATATTAAATTTCATTAATGCCATTCTCAACTAATATTTAAGAAGATGGTGAACACACTATGTCTTCACAATTCTTTTAAACACCAACACAATAGGCATTAAATGAATTCCTGAGAGATTGTACTATACGGCTTGGAAACGGTACAGAAAAAGGCCATTTCCTGCACACCAGAAGAAAAAAGTCTCAGGCAAAAGGGCCTCTTATGTAGTTCTCAATGAATGGACAAGTTGGTAATGAGATAGTATACTGAGTTTTTGCACCAACTACAATTTCTAGACCCATGAAATGTATACTGAATATTCCAAATGGACAGGCATAGATCACTCACTATATCTAGATCTGTCTAAATCAGGAAAAGTTTATTCCAACTCATCAAAATGTAATTGTACAAAAGTGTACCACCCCAGAGTTTTCAACTGGCTTTTAATGAAGAATTAGGTAAAAATCAAAGAGTATTCCCAGACTATCTTTTGGGGGAATAAACTCTATCCAAAACAGGCTGAACCTTCACCGTCCCATTCTAGTTTTTTATTTGCCAAAAGTACCATCTTATTTAGATTTCAGTTTGTTCTCTCTCATTATTAAACATAAGTAGTGTTCAGAGGTGTTGACTGCTATCTTAGAGCTGGATGGAAAACTGTAATATCGCTAGCATACTGATGGTACCCAATGCCCAAAAACTCTGAATGACACTGTGACAAAGCTGTAGTTTCTTAGAACTCTTCCTCATGTCTGCTTTCCTCCTACCCTTAAATCAGGACAAAAGCATATGGCTATGAAAAGCACTGCCCCCATAACTTATGTTAACTGGATCTTGGCCTCCATGGGGAAGTTTCAGAAAAACGACTGGCAGAATTCCTGACATCCTCTCCATTCATATCTGTATAAACACCCAGAGAAAATGGATGAAACACCCAGTTGCACATTCAATAGCAACCATGCTATCTAGAATAGCTATCCAGTGCATCCATTCCATGCCAGGAATAGAGTTACGATCCTCCTGCATCACTGTGTGAAGTTTTCTGCAGTGAACTAACTGGTAAAAGGAAGAGTGAATTGACAGTAAGTAGGCAACATTCAGGAAATAAAAAACTGAAAATGAGAAAGAGGGGGAAGAGGAAGTAGGGAAATTTAGTGAAATCTCAAGGTGACTCATATGGACAGATACTGAATTTGAAACGGAGCCTTTCTGCAGATTCATTAGTAATTTGGTACTTTATAGACAATGCAGAAATAGTATGACTATTAAAAATGTGTTTTTGTCAATCTGGCATAATAGTTAAGGTGCTTGCCTAGAAACCAGGAGACTGGTGATTTTAGTCCTGCCTTAGGCAGGACAACCATTTGGGTGACCTTAGACCAGTCACTCTTTCATTCTAACCCACCTCACGGGGTGGTTGTTGGGGAGAAAATAAGCAGATAAAGGTATATTATGTATTATTATGTATATCCACTGCTCTGAGTTACTGATAAAAATAATAAAGGTGGGGAAAAAAATCTAATAAATGAAAATATTTCTTGCCAAACTCTCCATATAAGAAAAAAGGGTGAAAAAAATAAAATTAAATTCATCATAATGTTACCTCCCAATCTATGTTGCTTGCTTAGCATACTTATACAAAAGAAACAAGTATATGCTAAAACATCTACTGTTCTTCCACAATCTTCTGAACCTATTGAATTGAACCCTAAGCCTTTTTCAATGAAATCCACATATTTAAACTTCTAGAAGATGTAACATTGGGAGTTAACACATTTGTTTATTCAATCAGCATATGCCATACCATATGTGGAGGCTGAGTGTTTTTATCAGGACATTAAAACAAAAATCAATTAATTTAACCATAACAATTAGCCCAATGCACCACCATTCAAAGTAGCCCAATTATCTTTCTAAATACCCATATTTTTGGCTCCCCAAAAGCATAGTAAGGAAGTTAAACAGTTCCAGAGGAGTGAAAGCTATCATTGAGGACATATGAACTAAAGTCATTGAAGATGACACTCCCTCAGTAGACCTTCTTTTCCATATTTTATTTGATAGGTAGATTCAACTTGTACCCTTCTGGTTGTAATTTAAATCTGTTACCCAGAGTTAATTGCAGGATGGTGACATGTAGATGAACTTTGGTGCACTCATTATCTACCTGGATGGCTCCATGTTGCACCATCTGAAAATTTCAACCACATCCCCATGTAGATCATACTGCAATAGTTGACAGGCATGAGTAATTATTAAGAAAAGGATCTAAGAAAGGTCACAGCTGGTGCAGAAGATGCAATTGGGCAAAGCACATGACCACAGCTTCCACTTGCTACTAGCTTCCACTTTGTGACTGGAACTATGAGTCTAGAAGGAGCCTCAAGTTGCAGCTTGGATCTGACTGGGAAGAACTATTCCATTCAGAGTAAAAATGACTCCCAATGACTCAAATTGGTCAGTCAAGGAGGAGGAAGAACAAATCTCCCTTTCCCAATTCTTGTAATAGTCCAGGGAATACCAAGGTAAATAGTATCAAAGACCACAAAAAATCCAAAAGAATCTCTATCCTAATCCAGCCAAAGATCCTCAACAGGAGTCACTAATGTGGCATCAATCCTTCACTATGCTTGAAATCTAATTGAAAGAGATCCAGATAATATCTTTCATCCATAACTGTAACTATAGTCCAAACTATTTTCTCAGCAACTTTCCCAAGGTAATTTACAGACCATTCAGTGATAATCTAGAACTGTTATCAGTAGCAAATCCAAACTGAAACATGTTAAAGCAACCCCCCCATATTAACCTATCATCCCCACATAAAAGTGGCTACTGTTTCTGTAATTCAATTAATAACAAAGAGGCTGTTGCACAATTTGACTCTTAAATTTGGGGGTCTTTCAATTAGATTTTGTTGAATTAAGCTATTTCTTAAATAACTAAATAATGTCCAAAGCTCATGGCTGGTGCACATCTTTAACATTAGCAATTTACATGTATAGAAAATCAGGCTACAATTGTTTAGCATAGAAAGAGAACTTCAGTACACAATATGGAAGACAAAAGAAAGGTTTAAATTATGAATGCAAAAAAAAATGTTCAATTCTATGAAGAATAATGCAGGCATATGATAAATATAAGCAGTAATAAATATATACCACAAGCACTAGAATACTGTGGACATTAGTTTAAGCACCTTTGTATATTATTCCTGCAAACAATTTTTACCTCTGAATAGGGGCTAAAAATTCATGAAATGTGGCCTAACCTGACAAATATGCAATATCCTAAAATTCAACACATGGATGTCCAAATAATGAAAACCCAATACACATAAATCATCTAAGTGGATTTGGCGAAGAATTTATGAACAGCAACAGATATGACTAGGGCAATATATGCAGTGCATACCTGGTTTAAAAAAAATTACGTAGAAAGAAAAGAGAAGCAATATTACCTTCAAGGTTCATCCCAGCTTGAAGACATTTCCGGTAGCGACAAGCAGGGCAGTTCTTTCTCCGAATTTTATCAATAATACAATCATTTCTTCCAGCACAGAGATAATTGTGCTGTCCTGCATTTAACAAGAACAGAAATTATAATTAGAAACAAATGTAAATGTTCTCAAATGAGAAAAGGGAAGAAGATGCAGCATGCATATTATCCATCCAAATGATACATTCTTCAATCAAGCATTTAGAAATTCAATGTGTGGTTTTTAAATGTTGTAATGATGTTGCTGAATGGGATCTAGTACTAAAAGTGATTCAATTTCAAGGGTAAAAATCAAAATTAAAAAAAGCTAGGCACACCATAGACACCAAGTTTTTTATTTCTTTATTCATTAATTTGTAATATGATAGCTTAGTGACAATATACTGAGAATTAAAAATTTAGGGGCTGCTTTAATTACACATATTTAACTAACCCACATATTGAATGAAGATATAATATTGTTCAAACCGTTGCAAGTAAACAATTGAGCAGGGACAGAAAACTCTACTAGACTGGAGTTTCATGTATTTCTCTCTTGTGGATCTGACCCAGTAACTGTATTACTGAATAGAGGAAAAGCCAAAGAGAGCTCCTTTATATAAGGAGTTTACAATTGTAACATTCATTTCTTTATTATTTTATAAAGGCTTATAGAGATTGCCCAATATTGTTCTATATGTACACGTAGTTCTTGAATTACAACCAAAGTTGGGAATGGAATTTCTATCATACGCTGTTGGAACAAATGTTATGACAAATTTTACAGTGGTCATTAAGTGAATCACTGCAGTCATTAATTTGAATCAGATGGTCATTAAGTGAATCCAGCTTTCCAAATGGACATTTTTGCCAGAAATTGCCAAAAACAGGCTGCAAATTGTGAATATGTAGCCACAACTGATTGTAAATGTGTGCTAATTGCCAAAGGCCTGAATTGCGATCACATGACCATAGAGCAATCAGGTTACTTTTTCCGAGGCCGTCACAACTTTGAACTGTCATTACATGATTGAGAACTACCAGCATTTCTCAACATAAGAAAATATAATTAAAGCATTATATGTGATTACTTTGACTTAATATTTACATATTATTTTTATATGTGATGAAAGTATCACATCATCATTCATGATTATGGCTGTTTTGTGTTCCTTGCAGTACTTAGAATAAAGTTTTCTTCTCTTTTCTTATATTTATTGTTAACAGATGTTTTACCAAAAAACTTTTGTTAGCATAGAAGTTGAAAACCTTTTGCCACACACACAAACGGACCAGCAAATTGTGTCCATACTTGGCACTCCTGTATTCCCAAATTAAACAGAATATATTCCTTTTCTCCCCATGAATGATTGCAATCTCCTTCCCCTTCATGCATACAATTAAGGTAAAGAATATATCAATAGGTAAAGTAAAATGGATTCTGCATATATCTGTCTCATCTCTCTAATCACATTCCATCTTTGACATATGGAGCAAAGTTTTCAAGCCTGCACGATCTGTTTTGTAAAACTTACTATAATATGGATCTATGGTAACCACATAAAATAATCTCCCCCCCGCCCAAAAAACAACAACCCCTGGCTCAGAGATTATACTTTATTACCCATTTGCATCTTTTTTCAGTCCTGCAGGTAGTGTGTCCTTTAACATCCAGAAATCTCAGAAATAGCCATCCTATCTTGGAATTCTAGACTCTACAGTCCATGAATGTGTGTCTGTGTGTGTGTTTGTATTTTGAGTCAGCATTGAACTTCTGGAGACTGCCTGTGCTAGTCCCTGTAGTTTTCCTGGAAAATTTTTCAGAAAAGATTTACCATGGCCATCTTCATAAGGCTGAGAAAAAGTGACTTCCCCAGAGCCAACCAGTTGGCTTCATGCCTAAAGCAAGACCAGAACTCTCAGTCTCCCCGTTTCTAGCATGGTGTCTTTAACCACTACACCAAACTGCAGACAAATGAAGGAAAGATTCTCCCAAATTGAGAACACTGACCTAAGTAACAGGCAAGTAAACTATATGTAGCAAGAAGAATATTAATCCCACATATGGCCAGCACAGTGGAACAGTCCATGATATTTTATTACAATTGCTATTTTTAAGGGTAGCAAGCTTAAAATATAATCAGCATGCTTAAACTTAATTTTAAAGCTAGGAACATTAAGAAAGACTCTAAGTTAAGTAACTTTTTTGGGACTTTTACTGTACATTATTTCTTCAACTATATGTGTTTTATAAGAAAAGCACATTACAGTATTATTCAATTATTCTTTACCAGCAGCTCTAGAAAGAGAACACTGCTGGAAGAAGAGAGCAAAGACAGTACTATGGAAGAAACTGTGCATCCACCACAGGGGGGATCAAAACCCATACTGAATGAGACCAGTGCAACTAGATATGCATTACTCATCCAAAGGATATGTGGCCAAGGAAGAAGAAAAAATTGTCAGAGGGATGCAGAAGGGGAATACACAAATTACTGTATTCCTCCCCTTCATCCCTTCTTGCTTTTTTAGCAGTCTAATTTAGTTGTTGCTGTGTAATATGCCTCCAGAGATGTAAACTGATTTTATTTATTTGCACCCCACCTTTGCTGATTTTACAAATAACTCAAGGCGGTGAACATATCTAACATACCTTCCTCCTGCTGTTTTCCCTACAACAACCCTGTGACATGGGTTGAGCTGAGAGACAGTGAATGGTCTAAAGTTACCCAGCTGTCTTTCATGGCTAAGGCAGGACATGGTCTCCCACTTTCTAACGGTGTCTTAAACACTAGACCAAACCGGGTCTATAGTTTAATACTGCTTTTATTGGAGGCTGGCAATTTAATTCTCTGAAGGATTCTTTAGGAACAATAGTAAAACAACTTGGGCATTTTTCATTACTTCTTAAAAATTTGGGTTTTGATTTATTGCCATGAAAAATAATTGGTTAAATGAATAATATTTAACAACTATGCATGTGCATGGTCACCCACATATATGTAATTTCAATTGCTTTTTTAATAGTGCTGCATTCCCTCTCCAATTATTAGAATAAAAGCATTTTTTTTTATAACTATGGAAAAATTCAGTTTAAGATATCTATCAGTATTTTTTTCTCAGGAAAGGAATGATTCATTATGTGCATTTTTTTTAGTTTACATGCAGCTGGAAATACCACAGTAAGCTACTAGCAAGGCCAGTTTGAGAAATCTAGTTTTGAAATGCTGCTTTAAGATATATTGATTTTACCACTTTAAAAGAGCAGGGAGGAAACTATTTGGGTTTTGGAGTGTATGAAGTGGGCAAACTAAAACCTTTGGAATTTTTATGGAACCAAAGATTCAAGTATAAGCAAATCTTGGCAGCAAACTAAATCTAACTATAGCTTTTAAAGACCAGATTCTTTCCAAATTGAATTATGCAGCAGTATTAAACATGAGCAAAAATAACAAAAATAAGAGAAAGCAATGAATGATAACAGACCTCTTTTTATCAGGGTCAGAATAACGGAGTTGGGAGGGACCTTGGAGGTCTTCTACTCCAATCCTTTGCTCAAGCAGGAAACTCTAAACCATGGGTGTCAAACCCGCGGCATCACGTTGCCATCACGTGACGTTTCACGTTTTCCCAGTCGTGGAACTGGGGTAGGTGTGGCCTGCCTGTGACGCATCCGGCCCATGGGCTCCCAGTTTGATACCCTTGCCCTATACCATATTTCAGACAGATGGCTGCCCAATCTATTCTTAAAAACCTCCACTTTTGGAGTATCCAGAATGTTTGGAGGCAAGTTTAAAACAATTAATTGTTTTCCCTATCAGGAAATTTCTTCTTAGATATAGGTTGGTTCTTTCATTGATTACTTTCCATCCACTGTTACACAAACTTAAGAGAAAATACCGTAATGATTTCTTAAAAATAAAGGAAGGTAAGGTATTATCTCTGAAACATCACAGGCGATTAGGGAGAACTGACAGAGAAGGGATACTGGGGATTCTATAATGTAAAAACAAACCATTCTTTCCTGATTCAGTTTAGAGCTGGATTAGGGGGCATAAGCCTGTTCAGCTGCTTCTTCAAGATGTTTCTAAACACTAGCCCTCTGAAGATTTCTGAACAAAATATCGCAAACAAAGCAGCATGATAGATTCATAATTTGGAGGTCTAAAACAGCAGTCAAACCTTCTCTAAATCGTCTGTATATTGCTCCACCTTGCTTCAACATTACTCCACAGAGTTGCCTTCTCTGCATGCACAAACATGACTAGAGGACTGCAGACGGGTTGCAAGGTAGATGCAGGGAAGTTTTAAGCAGCTGCATTATGCTACAGTAGTAGTACAGTTCTCCTGTATGATTTCTCTTGCTACTTTTTGTTTGAACTAGAATCCTTGTCTACTTTTATAATAAGATAGTAATTCTTCAAGAAAAAATAGTTGTACTGAGATTATGGATTTGGAAGAAAACATTAATTACTTATACAATAAAATCCTAATGACTCAGATGGTAATAATCATATTACTTACCTTCCACGGCTCTTTTGAAGAATACTTTGCAGCTGCCACATGTCAGGACACCATAATGACACCCAGAAGCCTCATCTGAGCAAACAAGGCAAAGCTTGGGAGGTGGTCCCGTAGTTGCTGAAGAGGTAGATGGTGAACTGTTTACATCAGATCTTACACCGGGGCTAAAGAAATATTTTAAATAAAATTAAATTTCAAAAAGGAATCTAAACACAAGAAAAGTTATATGAATATTTCCAAATTTTAATTTTCTTTTTTGTTCTGGGACCAAAAGGCAGTTCAGAAATAACTGTATAAAATAAATAGATTTTATTTCTATTTATTTCTGAAGTATAAAGGAAATTTGCTAGGATTTTTATCTGCTAGAATATCAACTAGAATTTACCCAAGAAAGCTTTAATCTTTTAAAAGCATTGTCTTGAGGCCATTAGGAACTACAGAATTCTTCAATATGTACACATGATACTTTCAGAGAGATAAAACCACAATGCTTTCTTGAGGAAGAAGCATTACATAATTACTGGCACAACAACAACTGGAACTAAGCTGGCTGTTGAAGGAAGTTAGAAATTCTGATGCAATCATTTCCATTAAATGAAAGTTAACATCAAAGTTATACTGCAACCTGGGTATTTATTTCCAAGACATTTGCTCCAAGTTAGAAACCAGACTCAATGACCTTCCAATTTATACTAAATTACAATGGCCAAAATACCTCATCACTGATCATAATAGCTTAAAGCTTGTCAAAGCTATAAAGCATATCTGGGGAGCCACATTTTCTATGCATCTCCCTCTACTTTAAATAATACCATATTTTTCGGAGTATAAGACGCACCGGAGTATAAGACGCCCATTAGTTTTGGGGGACCAAAACAAGAAAAAAAAATCTTGGTGATTCACTTGCTTTCATTTATGCTCTCATTTGTACCACATTCTTTCTTTCTTTCTTTCTTTCTTTCTTTCTTTCTTTCTTTCTTTCTTTCTTTCTTTCTTTCTTTCTTTCTTT
>JANHGC010003484.1:5746-16394 GCA_027560395.1 Boaedon fuliginosus
CTTCTTTTGTATATTAGTATATCTATGGTGCGCATGTGCAATACGACGGGAGTTCCGGTACCTTTTTTTTTTAGTTCTGGTACCTTTTTTTTTATCTATCTAGCTATCATCCATCTATTATCTATCCATCCATCTACCTATTTTTCTGACATAATGAAATGAAATGTGGCAATAGGGTAATTTAAGACATGGAACCAAGTGAATCACTGTCTGAGGAAAACAGCAAAATATCTAATCTCTTACAATGCCTTAAAATCTAAGAACCTATTAAGAAATGTACTTAATTAATATGCAACATCAGTGATATGCCAAATTAGGGATAGTTTTTGTAATTCTGATGGCCAAGTATAATAATAAATAATATATTAATTATACTATAGCCCAAGTATAATTAAGGCAGGAAGCATTTTCTTTCAAGGTTCTAATGGATAAATACTAGACTTCTGGGATCTATTATTTTAGTTCCACTAGAACTCCAAAATCATCTTTCAAGTCCTGATGTGAAGCTTTTATATCATATTTAGAATTAACATTTGCAATTCTTCCATATACAAAAAATAGCTCTTGATACTTCAAAACTTTGTTTATGTAGGTTTTGGAGTATAGTTTACGTAGCAGAAGCAGCTAGGAGAAAGTAATCTTGTGGCTGTTATTTTTCAATGGAAGTTGTAAGTCTTTGTCAGCCTACTTCAAATCAGTCAGAAATTTACCTGTAGATCCAGGTCTAAGTTCACACATACATTAGAAAAAATAATCATTGCAAATTGAGCAAATATTTTCTTATAAAACTTTTGAATTTTCAAGAGCAAATGAAAATAATTTAGACTAGGCTAGACTAGACCAGAATATAGACTAGACTAGACTAGAATAACAGAGTTGGAAGGGACCTTGGAGGTTTTCTAGTCCAACCCCCTGCTTAGAGAGGAAAGGAAACCTTATACCACTTCAGACAAATGGTTATCCAATCGCTTCTTAAAAACTTCCAGTGTTGAGCATTTATAACTTCTGGAGGCAAGTTGTTCCACTGATTAATAGTTCTAACTGTCAGGAAATTTCTCCTTAGTTCTAAGTTGCTTCTCTCCTTGATTACTTTCCACCCATTGCTTCTTGTCCTGTCCTCTGGTGGTTTGGAGAACAGCTGGACTCCCTCTTCTTTGTGGCAGCCCCTGAGATATTAGAACACTGCTATCATGTCACCCCTAGTCCTTCTTTTCATCAAACTAGACATATCCAGTTCCTGCAGCCTTTCTTTATATGTTTTAACCTCTAGTCCCCTAATATCTTTTTTGCTCTTCTCTGCACTCTTTCTGGTGTCTCAACATCAATGAATATATAATGTTTATGGCATGTTATAAACTTGGTATTATTTGTCCAAGAGATTCTTCCAGTCACTTGGATAAACACTGAAAGCAGACTTGTATAAATACATATTTATGATTGACTAAAGGGTGAAGACATTAAACACATATTTAAAAGTTAAATATACATTTTTGGTACCTGCATCATTTTTATTTAACATGCTTCTGTAGAACTGTTATGTTTTGAATTTTAACTGTGAAAATGGCCAATTTCTTATCAAATGGGCATAGTTTTTGATCACTGGATTATTGCCAATTCAAAGCAGCATAACTCTCACAACCAATTGCTAATTGGGAATCTCAGTTACTATTGCAAAGTTCTCCTGTAGCGATCTGGCTTCAAATACATTGTTGGCCTTTAGTCTAATACAAGATGGTTCTCACATTTGTATTTTACTTGTGTGTGTGTGAGTGTTTGTGTGCATGCGTGCATGCACACACATGTGCCTGTGTATATATTTTGCTTGTTCCTTTTTACAGAACTTAACATAATTCAAGTTGGATCACTATTGGATGTGAATCTTTATTAAAGGCAGCTGTGGACAAATAATATTTCATTATTTTAGGATTAATAATCCTCAATGGTTGGTTACCTGGTGGCACGCTCCAAAAGTACATGACTACAGTAGAATATATTACAATAGATCCTTGCTTCTAATCATTCTTTCCCGAAACACCTTGAAATAGTTCAGTGAAAGCACTGCATGATAAATATGAAAATGGCGGAATTTAAAAATACAGAACATAGATGGCACTAAACAAAACAAACAAAATTACAATAAATAACAGGCAATGCTACAAAACATGCAATCAAAAATAGATGGATGCAAACTCTATTTAAATTCCAATGAATTGAATGGTGCTTCTGTACTTTATTCACATCACCAATCATTTTCATATAAAGTCTTAAGACTCAATATTTTTAAGCAGAGTGAAACAATGGCTCAGACCTTCTTCAAAATGAACAAAGAGCATTGCCACAAATATTATTAACACACATGTACAATGGAGCATTTGCAAAAAGGACTGGCAAAAAAATCCCACATACTGCATTGTATTTGTTGTCTAGCACCACAGAGCAGCTAATATTTCTAAACTGCAATTTGCATTACTTTTATCCCATCTTTCTTTTTATTTTGCAACTAAGCTCTTGCTTCCTTGTAAACTTCCTTGGGGACCAAAAACTGCTGACTTTACAAGTACTGACAGAAATGCCACAATATAAATTAAGTCAGGGATATGCTGGTTATTTGGGGGTTGCCAACCTAGATAAAGAAGCCACGATGCAGCTGCATACGGATAAAACTGTCCAGCTGAACACTGATAAAAATTTATCATGAGAGCGCATATGAGGAGGCAGCTTAGAGAACAATTCTGTGGTGAAATGTGCAATAACAAAACAACTAATGGATTATCACTACCTAATTGTAAATGTGTTACAAGCTTAGGGTCTGATGTTAGTCTTTGGAACAGAAGCCTCTTTAACTACTTATTTGTAAAATTAAGTAGCTAAGGCAGCGTTCAGAATTGTGAATATTGTCAAAATTCTCACTATAGGAACCTGTTACTTCAGATTCTATTGCATGTGTTTATAGCCTATCATTTAAAATACAAAACTGGATTTAAATATGAGATGGTAAAGAATGGATACAAGGAGATTCTGTTTCCCTTGTTTTGAACTTTGTGACCTTAAGCTTTTTGTGCTTTCATTGGTAATCTGGAAGGTTACCAAAGGGGGCCCGATCCTATGCAGTTGATTTAATATATATTTGAAAAAAGTTAAGTCACAATTGTTGAACAGAATGCAGCCTGCTGCTGGGATTTTCCAGCTTCTTCTCCATCCTACTGTGGTTTTGGCAGTCAATCACAGCAAGTAGTCCTCTCAGGCAAAAAACCAAGATATGTCTGCTTTAGATCTATTTCAGGCCTGGAATAGGCCTTATAGTTATACTGCCAAGGATACAAATTTGAAAGTTTAAACAAACGTTAGCATCCATCAAATCACTTCCTATTCATGTATGGGAAAGATTCTTGTTTGAATTCTGTTCCTCTGCTAGTGATGATACGGCATAACTTCCTGAGACAAAGTCTTATCCATGCTTGCAATTTAAGCTACTCTTGTCCTATATTCCTGTTGGCTTAACTCTGGAGTTGGAAAATATTCAGTCTGGACTGTAGGCTATTAAGGTGACCCATAGACAGGGCTCTGCTGATGCACCCCTTCCTATCTCTCTCCTAGAAAGCAATTCTCATCGATTCCCTCCTGTGACTTAATCTTTCTGTATATACAAACATTTACATGTCCCTCCCCCCAATTTCCCAATGCCCATGCCCACATGCTCTTTCCATTCATTCACCTCTCTCACAAAATTTCTTTTCTACCTCAGTGATCAAAAAGCAATAAAAGAGTGCACCTCACATGGGTTTTTTTTCTTTCCTGAGTACCTTTAAAACCCCATGAGATTTAAAAGAAAAACTACTATTACAGATCGAAAGTGTGATTCTTTCTTGTTAATGAAGCCAACAGAACTACTTAGATTAGCCTGTAACAATTGATGTGCTCTAATCCAGACAAGAACAGGTGAAGCAACATCACAAGGAAAAATGTACTTCAGAAGTGAAGACGAGAAAGGTATCCTGAGTAATCAAAGGTGAGGGACTCAGTACAGAGGTCAGATGTGTCTGCCTCCAAAATTGGTGGTCTGTTTGTTCTGGTAATGGGACAACTGAACAGGGCAGGCAAACCCCAATTCCAACTGAAAATTTGCAGAACCCTCTGCATCACCAGCCAGGAGTTATGTATCCTTTTCTAAGCTCTTGATGTTGAAATTCTAAGGAAGGCAACATGATTGGATTGTGATTGTGCCCTTGGCAAGTTGATATAAATGACTATAAATAATTAGTGGGCAATCTTCTGTGGATGAGAATATCCCTACTGATCCCACGTGATAACAGACCAGTCAGCTTCCATTACTGTATGTTCCTTTACATCTCCCTTTTAAAGCAATTCTTCAAAAAAACAGCTTGTTAGAAAACCTGTGCTTTGCAGTAAAAATAAATAAGCCAATACCTGAAGTTTTCTGTGTAGTTCACAGAAAGCAATTTTAAACCCCAAATAAAATAACAAAACACAGCAGCATCTCAACTGAAATAAATAAATAAATAATGGAATATCAACTACAGCAGCAGAGCGATTTCTGAGATGACCAATTATAGATTTCAGAAACAGAAGGCCCCAAAGTTCACATAGAATAAAAGTGTCAAAAAGACCACCAGATAAATAACAGGTGAACTTGAAAGAATATTCCTCAACTGAGGAGTTGTCACCCCCTGGAAAATGTGCTCTGCTTGATAGCTACTTCCCTTACTTCCTTTGTCATTTATAGGAGTCCCTCTGATATCTTTATTGTTCAGCACCGAGTGACGCCAGGCCTTGCAGGCTTTTTGCCCAGATGAAAACTAATCTGTGCACCCAGGCTTTTAATTGAATCTACACTGTGGTGTACGCTGCTGCTGGTTTTGCTGCCTTGGTTTTAATATTTTAATATGTTGTAATTATGATGGCTTTAAACTTTTCCTTTTATACTCACTTTGGAGTTCTAGGCATAAAGCTAATATTAGCAGTTCTTAAAATCCTTATATTTTGAACCAAGACCACAAGAGATTTGGAAGCCAATACAAATCTTCAGACTATTTGTAGGATAGCATCACATTGCCCACTCCTTGTTTACAATTTACTTTGTTCTGAATCAGCTAAACAGTTTTAAAGGAAAGGACAAGCCAACCAAGAGAATAGTACAGCACATGGAGTCTCGCACCAAATAATCCTAGTGGTATATCCTATAGCAGAAAATTATTCTCCTAGCTAGGGGTGAGCTGCTGGGGGTTCGTAGGGGTTTGGGAGATCCTCTTGCTGAGAGTCTGCCCAATTTGGAGAACCCCCAAATCCCACTTCTGGCTGGCCCTGCCCACCCCACCCTGCCCCTCCCATTCCAGGAGTGTCCATGTGGCCCATTTTGGATCCTGGGTAAGTGCAGGGCCACATGGAGGCTTGGGGAGGGCAAAAATGGGCCACCTGGAAATTCCGGAAGTCTGGAAACAGGTCCGTTTCCGGCTTCTGGAGGGCCTCCGGAGCCTGGGGGAGGCTGTTTTTGCCCTTCCAGAGGCTCCAGGGAAGCCTCCGGAGCTTGGGGCAGGCAAAAATGCTCCCCTGCCGTGATGGCCACACCCACCATGGCCATGCCCACTCAGCAAAGGGCAGAGGACACCTTGCTAAAAATTTTGCAGCCCACCCCTGCTCCTAGTCCTTTTCTTACTCAGCCTTAATTCCTTTTATCCTCCAGTGACACATGTCCCATATTGCAAAGTCTTATATTTCCCCTGCAGCCTGATGAAAATGAAACGCACATGCTCCTCCTGAAATATTAGCTTCTTTATAAATTAGTCTCTTTTTTTCTTCCTAGTTTAAAAACAAATTTGTGTAATTGCACATGGGATGCAACTTTCAGAAAGAAAGTAAAATATTAAGGTAGTTAGGTTACGTGTCTACTAAAACAAATTAGCAAGCCATCTATAGTTAAGGTTGTACAGGTGCAAATGTGCAAATTCAGCATCAAGAAAATAGAAAAACAAAAAAGGGAGTAATAAAATATTATTATGATTTGAATGAATAAAACATTATAAATGCTTCCTGTTTCCCCATGTAGGCAGTTTTTATAGAGATTCAGCAACTGATCTGTATATGTATATTCTGAAAAAATAAAGCATAAATGTTCAGACCCTCAGACATTTTATAAACAAAATACTGATGAATTCTTATAGCCTCCTCTGGTATAGTCTTTCAAATAATTTTCTCTACCTGCAGACCATTTATTCAACAGTTAGCCTATGGTAAGATACATTAGTAAAAGAGAAGCAATTTTCTGGCATTGTGTTGATGCACATCAATGAACGTGCATGTGTAGGAGTCAAGCATCAGACTCCCATATCCAAAACTCTCTGGGAATGGAGTGGGGGAGCTGAAACTTGACTTTAGCATCCAATCTGTACAAGCATTCTTAAATTCTCTCCAGAAGACCAAAATAGGGACAAAATCTGGATGATAATTTACACTGCCAAAAACTTCGGCCCTGTGCCTAATAAATAAAGAAAGTTGATGCTTGTGACATCTGTGTAGTGAATGCCAAACTCTGGAAGATTGTGACCCTTTATTAGAATAATTTTAAAAATCCCTTTAAAACAAATAAGTTAACAAAAGGAAAATGAGGAACTAAATAATGAAGAATTGCAGAATGGGAGATATATATACTATTTACAGTGGCCCAGAGACTAATCAATGACATTTAAAAATCCGGACTTCTTAAGAAATCTCTCATTCAAATAATTTATACTCCCAACTCCAGAGGACTGGGAACTCTATTCTCTACAATCTTTTAAAACCAAATATCTCATGCAAGAACAATTTGTGATGCAGGAGAGCTGTAGTGGAATGTCTCTAAGCCAACTCTGCATGACACATTGTCCTTGCTTTCTAAAGTCAGCCTCATCTCACTTTTAATGTGTGAAAGGAGAGATTATTCAACACTGTGGTAGACACATTTCTGTTCTCAAGAACACTGTGATATCATTAATCTTGTGGCAAGTCTGCAAAGGCAGGTTATGTGAATGCAAGTATTTTGCAAGGCTATAAATAAAGTTTAAAGAGAGAAAGACAGAAAGAAAGGCTAGTTTCTTACAGCTTTTATTTCTGTAATACAGTCCATATTAATCGTGTAATAGTTTACAGTACTTTAAAAAAGTCTTTTTATTGCTCTTAAAAATATCTTTATAGTATGTACAGAAATTCTTACTGTTATACAAGATTTTTATTCTACACCAAGAGTCTGTTAATGTATCTTAGAAAAGATATAAGCAAGGATTTCATTTCTCCTTAAAACCCTAAAATAGATTTCAGAAGATGTCATCAAATACTGTCTGATATGATTCTACTAAGTGTAACATTGTTTTGAGCTATCAAGTACAGGTAGTCCTCAACTTACTATCCCAGTTGGGACCAGAATTTCCACTGCTATGCAAGGCAGTTTTTAAGTAAGTCCCATTTGATTTTACAACCTTTTTTTACCACAGTTATTAAGCAAATTATTGCAGTTGTTAAGCAAATCGACTTTACTTGTTGAAAGCTGGCTGGAAAGTTTGAAAATGATGATTGCATAACTCCGGAACTCTGCAACTGTCATAAATACCTGCCAGTTTCCGGGTGCCAGAATTTTGATCATGTGACTGTCAGGATATGTGCTGGCTGTAAGTGTAAGGACTGGTTGTAAGTCATTTTTTTCAGTGCTGTTGACAGATGCTAAATGAATGATTGTAAGTTGAAGACTATCTGTAGTAAGTATGGCTTAATTCTGTATTCTTTCTTTCAAACTAATTCAAATAGAATTTTGCATTTCTGAGTTGCTTTTACACTAAAAAACAAGCTAGCAAAATCTTCCAGTGGTTGGGCAGGGATCTCTGCAGGAATGCAAACAAGTCAAGATGGCAGCCACAATCATGTGACTGAAGCCTTATTCTTTATTGAACACATTGAGGTGTCTTGTGGTCAGGGAAACATTTGACCTTTATAATCCCCTTTTTTTAATTTGAAATGTCCAAGTATTCTGGAGCTTAGAACATTTCAGGAATGGTTAAAAACAGCATCAAAATGCTTTCTGTAAGAAGCAACTTGTTTCACAGTTGAAGGGTTTACAATTCAAAATATTTTGCACTACCTTCTTGACTACTAAGATATTGATCTTTCAGAGTCGAACTTTCACACAAAAAAGAAAAAAAGAAACAGTTTGCACTTCGGAGATACGAGTCATGGAACTATATTGTACTAATTTCCTTATGTTTGTGTTAGTTTACTTTTAACTATCATTGCTATATAATTCCTAGTTTCTATGTTCAACTCTGTTTATATAATATTTTTAATGTTTTTATATGTTTTTTGTTATGTTTTTCTATTTTTATGTGTCTTTTTAAAAAGAAAATTAATAACATTTATTTTACACAGAGATATTGATCTTTCATGGTTATTGCAATATATAACATTTCTATATTTACTTAAAGGTTAGTCCAATTTAGGAATACATGTTAATTAGTAGTTTTTTCAAAGAGCCAGGTCAAGCCACTTTATTGGTAGGGAAAAAAAGGTGATACGCTCATTCTGGTGACCTCGTGGCCAGACAACTGCTGCTTTCTTTTCATTTGTTCGGTTATGTTTTGCTTTGTTTTTTAAAGCACTGCATCAACAGATCTGGCAGAGAACCAGTCTTGCTGTGGAGTGGTACATGGGCCAACTTTTCAGAAAGAATATCTTTTATAGTCCAAGTACATTGTTTTGCTTCTCCCTTCTGACCCCAGCACACATTCTCTCTCACCAAAAAAGTGTCTTTGTCCAGGTCCAATGAAGTGAGACTTCTAAATACCATTTAAAAACATTTGTTATTATATTTATGACAGGTATAGAGAAACTTTTATAGCTTAATTGTGGGAACAATGTGAACGGTCACATTTGATTGGCATATTTTACATTTGATTGGCATTTTTCACACTTGACAAATGATTGAAGGAATAGAAGTTTGAGGAAAGCAACTATGACATACATAAATTCATCATAACACAACTATAGGTAACTAAACCAAATCAGACTTTAGGAGAGTTAACTGCAATAGGCTAAGAGAGAGACTAGAAAATATTTCATGGATGGATATCCTAAAAGGAAAAACAGTTCAAGATGCTTGGGAAAGTGTGAAAAGTGAGATAATGAAGACCCAAACCAAAAACAATACCACAGAGAAAGAAAAACAAAACAAAATATATCAGACTAGACCAGCATGATTGCATAAAGAGCTCTCTGACAAACTGAGGGTCAAAAAAGTCAGATATAAAAAAAATGAAAAGAGGCATGCAGAATAACTAAAACAGAATACCAACAGAGCCCAAATCTGCAAGGAGGGAATCAGGAAAGCTAAGCCCCTAATGAGCTAAAATTAGCAACCAATGCCAGATAAATGCTAGCAAATGACTAGAGAAATGCTATTGCGATTGTAAACTTGGCCATTAGCAAGGCATTTGACAAAGTAGACTACAGCCTTCTTCTTGGTAAGATAGAACAAGATGGGAGGCACAGGACCACTACCAGATGAATTTGTAGACAAGTTTTAGAAGGATCTTGTTCAGATTTAAGTTGCTGTTCAGTGGTGAGAAAAGCACTTAGGCAGAAAGTGTATATACATAGAATTATTATCATTATCATTATCATTATCATTATTGCTGTTGCTGTTGTTGTTGTTTAAATTTATAGCCCACCTTTCTTCCCCGGTCAAGGAGAACATAAGGCAGCGTACAATAATATAAAAAACAATAAGCAATAAAATTAATGATAAAAACATTTGACAATAAAATCTAAAAACATTTATCTAAAATTATTAAAAGCACACACATAACAGTAACAGCCATACAATCCCATTCATACAGGGGAGACATTTATTCTAAGCCTGCTGGAAGAGCCAGGTCTTTATGGCCCGGCAGAAGGCTAACAGATTTGGGATGGTCTGGATCCCCACAGGGAGCTGATTCCAGAAGGCTGGAGCAGCCACAGAGAAGGCCTTCGTCCATGGCCCCACCACCCGACATTGGTTAGCTGATGGGACCTGTAAGAGGCCAACTCTGTGGGATCTAACAGAGCACTGGGAGGCATGAGGTGGAAGAAGGAGGTCTTGAAGGTAACCTGGTCCTAAGCCATATAGGGCTTTAAAGATAGTCACTAACACCTTGAATTGCACCCGGAAGCATATTGGAAGCCAGTGCAGCTCGTGGAGGACTGGTGTTACATGGATGCACTGTTGTATATCCTTAATCACTCACATGGCCACATTTTGGACCAACTGAAGCTTCCGAATGCTCTTCAAAGGTAGCCCCATGTAGAGCGTATTGCAGTAATCTAACCTAGAGGTGATGAGGGGGTGAGTGACAGTAAGGAGTGCCTCCTGGTCCAGGAAGGGGTGCAACTGGTGCATCAGGTGCAGTGGTGGGATTCAAAAAATTTTACTACTACTCTGTGGGCGTGGCTTAGTGGGTGTGACCTGGTGGCCCTGTGACTGGGTGGGCGTGGCCTGGTGGCTATGTGACTGGGTGGGCATGACTTAGTGGCCATGTGACTGGGTGGGATTTGCCAACTCAACATCATTTCTTTGTCCTAATTACTGTTTTAAGGACTAACTGTACATGTGAGGCAGACTTTCCAAAAA
>JANHGC010003484.1:24688-37073 GCA_027560395.1 Boaedon fuliginosus
CAGGGTGGATCTTGTTGCTGAGTTTGAGGTGAAGTGTGAGGAGGTCTCTGTTGATTTGGTCTAGGAGGAATCTTTTCATGTGTAGTTCATTTCTGATTAGGGCCAATTTGGTTCTTTTCAGGATGTGTTTGGTGGCTGCAGAGTTGGAGTGGAATTTCAGTTGGAAGCAGGTGGGGATTAAATTTTGATCTCGGCAGTTGCATAGGAATGTGAGGTCACACAAAATGGAAGCTTTTCGGACTTCAAGTTTTTTGTAGGTCCTGGTAAGATGGTGGATTTCCTCCCTATAGAGGTAAGATATTTGTTTTCTGAGGTTTTTTGGGTGTTGGTATGTAAGTCTTTGGTTATTCGGGTTTTCTTCCACATAAAATTGGAAGTATCTTGGCGACATTTCGACGAGGTCACACTCGTCATCTTCAGGCTGGTACCGCAGGCTGGTCTTCAGGGTACCTTCTGCTTCGTGCTTCTGGGAGCAATGTGTGATCCTGGCTGCTTTCTCTGCTTAACTACTGGTGGGACTGTGTCCTGATTGGCTGGAGGTCTGGCTGTTTTGGATTGGTCAGTGGTGTGGTACTTTTGGCTGATGATGTTGTTGCTGTTTGGCTTCGGGTTCGTAGTCGTGTCATGTCTTCATTGCGGGTGTGCGTTTGTTATGTGTGTCTGTATATATATACATATACATATATACATATATACATACATGCATACACACATATATATATAATAGACTATAGATAGCTAAGGTTTATTATTTTAATTTATATATTTGTATTTGTTACAACAAGCTTTGAGTCTTCATCCTTCACCAGAAATTAATCCAAAGATCCAAGATCTCCATTCATTGCAAATTTATTTTAACAATTAATAAAAGTAATATATTTCTTTTTAATGAGGCAGCAGTTCCAGCTGTCTTGATGAAGGTGGTAGTGTGCCCATTCCTCAAGAAGTTATTACAGAACCTACCAGTTATGTTATCCTGTCATTCCTTTTAGATTTCAGAAGGACCTGGAGAGAGTGGATTAGTTAGATCTTTTTCAGTCACATTTCAGGTTCAGAAAACAATATGGAAGCAGCACTGATTTTGTTGATGATCACTGTTGGAACCAGGAGGAGGATATGATCCTCCTTGTTCTTGTCAACTTTTCAGAATTTGATACTATCAATTACAATGGCACATTTTTGGATTTGCAGGTGAGATTAGGGGCAAGAGGGTTTATGGATTTATGGTGCTTCTCCTTTTTCTGTGTCCAGCTTAGTGTTGACAAGAGCGGGGAGAGAATTTGAACCTCAAAATCCTGATTTGTAGAGCACCATTGGGCTTGACCCTCGTGTTTAATATCAACATGAAACTGCTGGATGAGGTCATTTTTCCACACAGTGTCAGGCATTCCAAAACTCCCAGCTCTAAATCTTGCCCCTGTTTACCAAGTGATGTTGTCAACATCATCTACCATTGCCTGGAGGATCTTGGAGTTTTGATGATGAAGAGGTTTGAACTCAGTCTGACAAGACTGAATGTTTGTGTACACAGTTCTACTGGTGCTGTAGTTTTCCCTTCTTTAGTTCAGAATGGGGCTGTTCTTTCAATTCTATAATTTGAAGGTTGTCCTGCATTCTCACCTCATGCTTAAAGTGACAGATGTGTTTAATCTTGTCTAAGGCTCATCTGGCGAATCAGTTGAGCCTTTCCTGGACTAGGGTTTCCTTCTCACAGTCATTCACACCTTACAATTTTGCATGTGAATTGTTGCATACCTACCGCATCCTTCTTCATGGATTCAACAAGTGAGATATTGTATTACTTACTGCCAGTGCCAGAATACTAGGAATTAACTTTCTACATTGGGAAATATTTGGATATGAATCATCTATATAAAACAGAAGGCACTTCTGAATAAAAGAACTCAGCAAATTAATTTTATTTCTAGTGATTTCCTTCTTATACTGATTCTTTACTATTCCTTTCTGAGATGAGATCATACGTATGGATGAGGAACCATCCAAGGGTATTCCCCTATATGTAGCAAATTCTGTATTCTTGTGTGCTAACGAATAGCATTCCATATTCAGCCACATGCTCTGATTGTGAGTAAGTAAGCAAGTAAGTAACTAGGTATGTAGGTAGGTGGTAGGTAGGTAGGTAAGCTAGTAAGTAGTGCTTGAAATTAATCACTCTTATTACATGCCATGGGCTGGCAAAAGGGGGAAAAGGTTTCCATTTACTGGTGATGCAAGTCATACTATCATACTATCACCAGATATTATATGCTTCGTCAAGGTCTTATGACAGGTCTTGGTATCTTGAATCCCATTCTAGTCAGTACTGAATGGCAGGTAGTACATTGCTGGGTGACAGTCTTGTCATGTCATTCTGCAATGAGCCTGTAATGAACTCTGGCTAGCACTGATCCTTACAAATAAAGTTGCTTTATCCAAAATAACTTTTTTTGCTTTTCCTTATTAGCAGGCCAAAGCATTCAACTATTTTTATATAGAATTACCTAATTCACTAATTTAGACTACCTCCTTAACAAATTTGGGATATGCATGTGTACAGGTCTACGTGTGTGTGTGCGAGAGAGAGTGAGTGGGCATGTTGTAGGACTAATAATTGTACTTCTATATGTATTTGTCTAACAATGTCTGACTATGTTTGTCCTTTCTAAATTCCTTACTTTAAATTCCTAGTCATTGTGTTTCGTTCTAAAATTAAAACCAAGCAATTGTGCCCTATAAATGTGGGAAGATTTGGGAAGAACAAAACTGAATACACTCCGTATTCAGTAGAAATCAATTGCATTCAGTTTGGAATTAGTTTATGTACACCTTTTTGGAAATAAGTCACATTTAGTTCATTCAGATTTCAAAATCCTGATTTGCTATTTGAAGAAATAAGAACCATCTTTTTCCTTTTCTAGGATGATACAATTCCATGGAAAATAAAGTAGATTTATTCAATGGTAAAGCCCACTGAGTTTTATATAGTTTAATCCCAGTAAGCATACATAATTTTGTGATCTTATTTGCCAGCAGCCCGCACATTCACTATAGCTTTTTAAATTATTCACATACCAAATTGCCATACACATGCTTGTATTGTATTGTATTGTTATACATTACATGTTTTACTATCTATCCATAATGCTGGTAAAAAAACATGTTTAAAAGAATACTTTGTCTTCTTATCTGTCACTCATAAACTATTAAAAGATATTCCATACAAACTATGTTTGACAGCAATTTACATTTAAAAAATTCTTAAATTTTAAAGTAATATAAGCAGTTCCCATTTCTAAATACTTCAGTTAAAACTTCCCAGAATAAATTGCTCATTTAGCTATTAATAGATTTCAAGATTTATTTTATTTTATTTATTTTATTTGAATTTGTATGCCGCCCAATCCTGCAGGACTCTGGGTGACTCATAGCATTGATTAAAACATATAAATAAGATATAAACAATTTAAAATCCCCCTAAAATTACTAAATTTCAGTGGGTCAAACAAGTCTGGCCCACCAGAAAAGCCAGGTTTTTAACAGTCTGCGGAAGGTTCTCAGGTCTGGGACACTCCGGAGCTTTGGAGGCAGGTCATTACAGAGGGCATGGGCCGCTGAGGAAAAGCCCTCCTCCATGGAATTGCCAGGTGACACTGCCTGGCCGATGGTATCCAAACGAGGCCCACCATGTGCGACCTCACAGGGCACTGGTAGGCAAATGGTGGCAGGAGGCGATCTCGGAGGTAACCCGGTCCAATGCCATGTAGAGCTTTAAAGGTAACAACTAGCACCTTGAATTGAACCCGGAATCCTACTGGGAGCCAGTGCAAGTTGTGCAAGAGTGGTGTGACATGGTGTATCGGGGAACACCCATGACTGCTCACGCGGCCACATTCTGGACCAGTTGAAGCTTCTGAATGCTTTTCAAGGGCAGCCCCAAGGAGAGCACATTGCAGTAATCTAACCGTGAGGTGATGAGGGCATGAGTGACTGTGAGTAATGCTTCTCGGTCCAGAAAGGGATGCAATTGGTGCACCAGGCAAACCTGGGCAAAGGTCCCCCTGGCCACAGCTGTCAAATGCTCTTCTAATTTTAGCTGTGGGTCCAGAAGGACACCCAAATCGCAAACCCTCTCAGAGGGGCTCAACACCTCCCCTCCCCATTTCCAACGATGGCAAATGTTGGATGGTCCAAAAAGTAGCGATCCAGAGCCACTCGGTCTTGTCAGGGTTGAGTTTGAGTTTGTTGGTCCCCATCTAGACCCACACAGCCCTCGGGTATCAGGACATCACTTTGACAGCATCGTTGGTTCGGGGTGGAGATGAACAATTGGGTATCATCAGCATAGTGATGATACTGTACCCCAAACCCTCGAATGATCTCACCCAGTGGCTTCATATTGATGTTGAATAGGAGCAGCAAGAGGACCAAACCCTGAGCACCCCACACACTAGGGGCCTCAGGCTCGACCTCTGCCCTCCTACTAGCACTGTCTGCACACGGTCTGAGAGGTAGGAGGAGAACCATCGAAGCATGGTGCCTCCCACTCCTAACCCCCTGACCGGCTGCAGAAGGATATCATGGTCGATGCATGGAGAGGCATGATGAACTATGTAGGTGTAATTAGATTTACCAAAAAAATATAAACAGTGTCTTGCTGGGTTGAACATTGGCCCATCTAATTTAGCAGTCTATTCTCACATGGCCAAGTAAGTGCACAAGAAAGCACACTAGTGTCCCAGCAGATTGTCTTCTGAGGTAGTTCCCTGCAACAAAAGCTAATAGCCAAGTGATCTCCAGGACTTCCATGTATCTATCCAACTCTTTTTGAAGCCAGCCAAGCTATTAGCCAGTACCAAATCTCATGGTTTAGCTGTATTTCTTTCCTTTTTCCTTATTTCATGATGTTTGAGTTACTGTTTTTTACTTGTTTTCAGAGCTCTGCATAATGTCCCAAAGGAATAGTGGGATAGGAATATGTTTATGATATAATAGTAAAGACTCTTTTAAGCATTGTTGATTCCTGGTGACATCATAGTCATATCCATAGTTTTCTTAGCCATAAAAGAGAAAGGGTTTGCTATTGACCACTAGCTTCATTTTTTAAAAAAATCATAGTCTAATTTAAAATTCTAATCGAAATGAAGCCTGTATCATTTTGATGTTAAATATTGCTATCACTGATTAGCAAGTAATTTTGGGGAGCATGTAAGTGATTTTTCACACAACCTGGAACCTTAATTACTCAGGAGTCCACATTGTGTGAAAGCCTTAATGAATATAATTATGCATGCATAGGTCCATTCTTGAAGACATCTGCATTGGAAAAATCAATACTAGGAGCGGAGGAGAATTATCTGATGTATGAGGTATTGAGGTAATGGGGTGGGGCAGAGGCTATTAGTCACAGTTACATCCCTGCTTGTTGTTAACCATACTAATCAATGTAATACCAAAAAAGAATGTTTTGATAATTGATATTGAATTAAGAAAATAAATAAAGTTTTCCATTTAGTGGAGCAATTACCTATAATTGGTAACTTTCAGAAATTATTTTCATTATCTTAATATTATTACTTCTCTGATCAAAAAGCATCAGGACAGACAAAAAGATGTGCAACTGAATGGGAGAGAGATCTACAAGTTTCTCCCTTTGCACTGTTTTAAATTCACTGACGGTCAGATGTCATTGGAGATGTCGTCCTTTTCATCTAGGCATATGGGCATCTTAATATGAATGTTTACCATGTATTTGCTGTAAAATGGAAGATTGATAGATAAAAAAAATTGGGAAAAAAGAGTTTACATTGTACTAAGAACATTACTGTCTTATGCTTAGGGCTAGGCTAAGCCAAAGGTTAGCGTCAGAAAGACCCTTTTGTTTCACAACTCGTAATAGGATAAAATTTGGACCACAGCAATGTAGGCATTTTACTCCAACTCTGAAAAGGTTTAGAGTGTGAGTTGGAGTTTTACAAAGGTTGACTGGCTTTTCCCTATCTTAACAGCTTTAATTGGCCACCCAACAACCATTTCTTTTCCCATGAAAGACTCCCTTGCAACCATCATTCTTCTAAGCCTAAGGCATTGGGGGAGGAATGGCAAAACAATGTTTTTCACCTCTCTCATTGCTTCTCATAAAGTTAGTGGAAGAAAATTCATGGCATCATCAAATCCTGGATCCTGAGTATCCAATAAAATGAATATCACTGTATATTAAACATATATGGTTTTAATAAATCCCATTCTCACTCTTCCTGATCAATTGTTAGAAAGGCTGATATTTCACTCATTTTCTTTAGACTGCTGACTGTAAAATTGCACTCTGTCCTGCAGCCTTAGGTATTCTGATTAATTTGATGCAGCATGCTTCCAAAAGGGTTGAAGGAGATAGCTGAAGGTCTTGAAAAAGCACTGAAAAGTTCTTACTATGTAGATTAGCCAGGGATAGCAGCCAAAATTATTCCCAGTCTATCTATGGTGAAAGGACATATGGGTGCAACAGAATAATAATGTCAGATGCTGTTGTTGGTTTTACAATTTTTGTAATGATGGAAGGGGGAAAATGCTAACTACTAGGAACACAAACAGTATGTTATTTCTCTCCCATTTAAAATACAACAGCTTGAAAAATGGGAATGCAGGTAGAGATAAGCAATGGGGCCAGATGTTGCAGGCAAAATTCCTAAGTCAGTTTCTGGCTTCTCCAACCACGAACAAAGAAGTCCCCTGTCTCAAAACCTGGAGAAATGCTATCCATCCATTCAGGGTTCATGGATGAAAGGTCTACCTCAGCAGTAGAAGAAGTTTCCTATATGAGCTCAGATAATTGTCCACAGCAGATCAGCTGCCAAGGTCAATGCACGATCTGATACAAGCTTTCTTGCAGACACAAGAAAATGAGAAAATGAACTGTTTCCCTCCTACCTTGTAGGAAGGATATCATCCTCTTAAAAATGTGTTTTATTATAATTTCCATTATCATTTTACTCTTTTAGAAATGTCCCCTCCCTGGCAGGCTGTGTAATAATGAATAGCTAGGATTGTGGCTTGGCTTTTACCATAGCTTTCTATTAAGGAGGCTTCCAATATATGGGAAATAATTTTCTTTTATGAAAAGCAGATTTATGATTGATTTAGTTTTAATTTTACATGCTACTTCCAGTATTCATCTCAACCAAAGTGTTTTATAGCAGTTTCTGCAGCTGTGCCTGCTTTTGTTGCCTGAACACTCACATTTACTCTTCTGCTGTCTTAACCTGCTGTTAGCCCATTACTTGAAATCTGTGGGAGGAGAAAGAGACAAATTGTGTCACTGTTCCTTATCAAAGGACCACACAGTTGCTTGCCACTTTGACTCCATGATGGATAGTTATCTAGAGGTATGACAG
This sequence comes from Boaedon fuliginosus, assembly GCA_027560395.1. Taxonomy (NCBI): domain Eukaryota; kingdom Metazoa; phylum Chordata; class Lepidosauria; order Squamata; family Lamprophiidae; genus Boaedon; species Boaedon fuliginosus. The sequence continues at coordinate 32,077 of JANHGC010003484.1, forward strand.
GTGCAAGACTAGACATTTCAAAAGAAACAATGCAGAAGCCTGTTCACATTGTGTTATTGACACTTATGTGATAACCACATAGGGTTAATCTATTTCCCACATTATCCCAAACCACTTTTCTCTTTGTCTGTATGAAAGGGTGTTTTTCTCGTCAGATTGACACTGCAGGAAAGGGGTCAAGGAAATAACAAACAGCTCCCCCCTCCTCGTGTTTTTGATTTGCTGCTTCAAGTCAATATGATTTTTTTTAACTCTATGGATTTACTTCAACCAAGAGTTTTATTTTATAAAATAAACCACTCTAGCAAAGGGGGAATAAAGCATCTTAAAAGCTATTTGCCTTCCTTAGAAGATGATGACCATTCTACATGTTGTAAAGTTGACTTTGCTCCTCATGGAAAAAGAAATATCTCTAAGGGAGGAAAAATGCTTTAGTATTCACAACTGATACGACAATCAAAATGGCTGTGCCATTTCAGATATAAATCTGACATTTGATGCCAAACAAAATTCTCATTAATTCTGAATAGGAAATTCAGGGGGCAGGAGACTACAATGTTGGCCCTTATCCTACTGTTCCTATTCTAGCTGTCAACTTTAACAACTCTGTCATATTAATCTGTCTTAAGGTCTGGAGGCAATTCCTTCCATATTGCTATCTAGTAGAGATTGTTTTTTAAAAGACTCTGAAATCTTTATGCCTTATCTTGGTGCTTCCACTCTGACTTGATGGCTCCATTCTTTACATGGGTAGCTACATGATACTCAGCCTTTATACCATGGATAAGAGGATGTGATGGCTCAGTGGTTAAAGAAGCTGAGTTTGTCATGTAGAAAGTTGACAGCTTGGGTTTGAGACTCAAGTGTCATGCAATGGGGTGAGTCCTGTTACTTGTCCAAGGTCCTGCCAACCTAGCAGTTCAATAGCATGCGTGTAGATAAATAGGTACAATTTCATTGGGGGTAACAGCATTCCGTGTATCTTTGGTGTATAGCCATGCTGGTCACATGACCATGGAAATGGACAACACTGGTTTCCTCAGCTAAGAAATGGAGATGAGCACCTCTCCCTAGAGTCGGACATGGCTGGACAAGGGAAACCTTTTATATTATGGATAAGTTCACATTTTGTGCTAAGACATCATTTTATTAACCATTTATTTGTTGAATAAACTATCGTTGGGGCTGGAAACCTTATATTACAAACACGTACGATTGTGTTAATGCCACATGCTAATCTAAGACCAAGCAGACATGATTAGTGCAATGTCTAAGCCCAGTGTATCTTGCTGACATGACTTTAGCATGTTGCCTACTTTTATTTAGCATACAATAGGTTGGGAAATGTCGTCCCTGTTCACATATGATGGGAATTTTGATATACAAAGGAGATTTCCCTTAATATCTAGCACCAACTGAGCCAGTCACTTTCTCTCAGCTCAACTTACTTCACAATGTTGTGGAGAAAATAGAAGTAATGAGTATTAGGTATGTTTGCTGCCTTAAGTTATTTATAAAAATAATAAAGGTGGGATAATAAATAAATAATATCATAATAGTGAAAAAAAAAATTTGTTCTGTCTCCTAAAGGAATTCTGCATAAGGTGGTCTTACTGTGGTTATACCTTTTTTTACTCTCCCATTAGCCTTGAAGTAGGCTTCTGTGACTTTCTCTACCTTTCTAACTGATAGTAGACTGAAAGACTCAGAAGTTGAAGACTTCTATTAGATGCTTCCTCTAAGTATTATAGAATGGAGAGGGATCTGTTATAAATATATTAGGAACTAAGTATAGCTAAAGGACAGTGGTATGAAAGATGGCTCAGGGATATATATTAGTGAAGTGTATGGATTCCTGTCATAACCTTCTTCATTGCCACCAACCTGCTAGTTGGTAAGCTATTTTTGGCAGAGGTCTATCTGTTTACACAGACAGGTATACCTATATACAGACATAGCTTGACTAACAGGTCACTGGTACAGAACATTCCCTTGTTGGCAACCTTTCACTTAGGAAATTTTAAATGTGGCTAAATCTTCCATCCTAGGCACCACCATATCTACACAAACATACACTATTACACTTTAAACTGGCCATTTGGACGGGAGGGGTGGATAATTCAAGGATTAGAGGAACACTCCTTGTGTGGCCATAAGGAAGAACTCCCATGTTCCCATGTGTTACAAAGTTTTGAATTGCTCTCCAAAAAATATATTCGTTTTGGTATGCCATTCAAATAATTCTGCTCCTTCAGACATTAGATTGGGAAACCATAGCACTAAAATCACAGCCCCTACCTATGGAACAACTCACCTCCATTTCTAAATTATGTTAAACAACATATAATACTTCCCAAACAGGTAACTTTTTATACCATGATCACATATCAAGTGTTTTAGGCCATAATGCTCTGTCACATGGACAGAAGATGATACTAGGAGCAATATGGGAGCAACATAGAGAGAGCAGTTAAATACTGCTCTAGGTAATGTGCAAAAGGGACCTATTGTGCAAGCAAATAGTTCATTTTTTGAACAAGTTGCTGACACTCAAGGGACAGAATTATCTGGGAGGCAAAAAATAGATGGTCTACCTGGGGATTTTAGACATCTCCATTCAGTTAATGCGATCCCTCTCCCCTTCTATTTCATTTTTCTCAACTCTTTGTCTTTCTTGCACGCTTATGCTCTCCAGGGAAGAATAGACTCTTAAATTGTATATGATGAGAACTTCCCATAATAACAACCAGTTCTTATTGGCACCTGCAGACACTCTGTATTATGAAATAATAGTTTAAGCCTTTCGAAGGTAAGAACCACCCCCCTCCCGAAAAAATCTTTTTAGGTTTATAAAATGACACTCTCCATTGATCTGTGCTTCGGACAGGGATAGAGTCAAAACAGCAGCAGTAGCTGCAGCACAATTGTACAATGTTATTGTTCAGAGCAGAATAAGTATAAAGTCTATTAGGCTTTGATTTGTTTCTAATAGTGCTTAAACATTTTGTAAAAAAAAATACAGAAAAAAGATAAAAACAATAGCTTATGTTCATACAAGTTGGTTTTGGTCTTATTAAAGCAGTCAGAGATTCAGGTTGTATTCTAATACACCTTAAGAAAAAAGGACGAGTAAGGGAAAATATTTGAAGGAAAGAACTGGCACAATGGAATTTACAGAGCTTTACTTAATCTAAGAATTTCTCCACATAATGCTAAGGGATCTTTTCTTTCTTGTTCCTATGGTGGAAGCGGGGAATAAAACCAAATATACAGTCGAAAGAATTTCAAATATTAAGTTTCCTCTTCTTGGGCTTTAGTCAAATATTCTATCATTTGGTTTAACTTTTTATACATGAGTTTAGCAACAGAGGTTTTCCCCCCCACAGAACTAGGTAGAGGTAACACCTCTGCACTGGAGAAAAAAAGAAGATATTTTATGTTTTCAAGAGAGTTGTAGTTGGAGAAAGGGAAAGGTGAAGGCAATAATCTTCAAGGACATGGGGGGGGGGGGGAGGAAATCCTGGCATGAGTTAGGATGTTGTGTGAGCAGGGGGACCGGGTACAATTGTTTGCCCAAGGCATAGTTGTTAATACTGATGTGTGAGTTTCTATCTTGGTACTCTTAAGCCTCTGTAGCTATTCAGAGGTTAGTAAGTGAGCAGCCTTAAAAACAGAAGATACAGATGGATGATAAATGGTGGATGGATGGATGGATGAAAAGTTTATGTTTCTGAATGTCAGTATGGCTCCATTTGCCATAGATAGTAGAAAAGCATAGAAAAGATCAATAACAATATGCAGTTTAATAACCAGGAGTATACCCTAATCTGTTGTATTGGGTAGAAATGAATGTGGCGAAAAGGAAGATATATTATGCCTATTTAACTCCACTAAGTATAATAGGATTTTCCACTTGGCACATGGGTTGAAAATTATATACTTAATTTGTACACTTTCCTTGTTTTTTGAAAAGGAGATGAAAAATGACAACTATGATTTCATCATCTTCAAATAGTATATCCCACATGGAAGCTGACTTTCAAGGCTGGGTTCTCCCTACAAAATAATTGGATGCCACAGTAGTACAAAAAAAATTGTCGATTGTCTGCTTCATTTAATCTTAACCTCATGGAGTGGATCAAGTTTATTTATATATTTATTATTTGAATTTATAGGCCACCCAACTCCTGAAGGACTCCGGGAGGCTAAGTTGGACCTGTTATCTCTGTTGCTTTGACATGTTCTATGGAAAGGAAGAAAACTTAATTTTTTAGAAAAGTTGATTACCTCAAATACAGAGAAACGCCATTTTCACTTGCTTGTGTAAATAATAAACATTTCTTGAACATCAGTTCAAACAATGGTGGTGATGACACACAGAAAGTCACACAATCCAGGCATCACTTGAGATATTCAGGTATCTTATTTTAGAGATAATGTTGCCATTTTGCCTTTCTTTTTCCTCTTTCTTCATGCAGGCTCCTTATGTGCCTCATACACTGGTAAATTGCATACCATTTTTCTTGGAAACAGATGCAATTAATATTCATCTTTAGGAGCTATTCAAAAATATTATTTGTATTGTTTTCTGAGGCTCATCTCATGGTCAAGCAATGCCAGTCAATATATGCTAATTTTCAGAAGACCATTTTATCATCTTGGGACCTGAAACAATCTGGCTTTTAAAAAAAAAAATTTTTTCCCTGGAAAAATTAGCTTGTTGTTATATAGTCATGACTATTTATTTATTTATTTATTTATTTATTTATTTATTTAATTTATATCCCGCCTCTCTTCCCCAGTGGGGAACTCGAGGCGGCGTACAACATATAAACTGTGCCCTGTGAAATAAAATACACATACATTCACCCAATCATTCATAAAACCAAACAGGGGGAGGAGGGGAGAATGATCTTAATCCCACGCCCTCCGCCATAGCCAGGTCTTAGTGGCCTTGCGGAAGGCGGGCAAATTTGGGATGGTCCTGATATCCACCG
>JANHGC010003484.1:90763-102153 GCA_027560395.1 Boaedon fuliginosus
GTGATACATAAAACATGCTGACTCCAAGAAATTGCTACATTGAAAGAAAAGCCTTCATAGAGCTCAGCCATACTTATTTGCCAAGGGTACATGTTCTGATACTCTTAACAACATATGAAGGGCACCAATAACTATCTTTCCCAGTTCCACAAACTGAAATAAAATAATTCTCTGGACTGAACTGGGTTCCACTGAGTTAGGAACGTGCCCCTTTTCAAAGTTTTTCTAGAGGTAGAGAATACAGTTATGTTTGCAGAACACAACAAGATGCAAGAAGCTTAATATCCAGATTCAAAATTCCTACTTAAACGTGATATTTATAATATGATACATCAGGTTTTTTAAATGCCTGCGGACAACTAGTAGGTTATGCCTACTCACAACTCTAAAGAGGTCAGAATGTATATACTAAAATGAAGATCACATAATTTTTGCTTAAATCTCCAGTTCAGTTATGATTAGAATTGTTGCTCTTGTCTTACTCGTAGCCACACAAACCCCATGTATACTGACAAAAATGCAAAAACCTGCAAATGCCTCATGGTCTCTTTACACTGCTCAGGAAAAAGAAAGTTTCTCTGAGGAATATTTACATATTTGTAGTATTAAAACTCATTTAAGTACAGCTTATGAAACTTGATACAGAAAGTTAGTATGAAAGATGAGATAGAAGTAGAGATATCCTAATATGAAAAATTAATAAAACATAATTACTAGTTTTGCTACATTAATAATTTCTATTAATATATGTCTTGGGTTGTACAGAATACTTCTAAATAAATACTTCCCAGCAATGACCTAGAAAGTGGAAACATTTTTTGTTCGGAACAGTCCCCCCTACACAAATAATTTACTCATCGTTATTTTTATTTTTTTTGTCCTTTTATTTGTTTCAAGAAATTTAAAATACATTTTTAAAGCTCATCAAATTTATGTATCCCCAAACATAAAGGAAGTATTTCAGATATTGCTCATTTGGAATTTGGTATTTCCATAATAAAGACCAAGAATTAACATAAAGAGGAAACACTGATAAAAGAACAGAAGATGTAAAAGCTGACTAGGACATTCCTAGATGTTGCTGTACCAGACATGTTACCACAAATAAGATGTCTGGTGTCATTGTTTCAGTGAAGCAGATGTATAATCAAAGCTTACTCTTCTCAATTTGACATTCCAGGCCACATTTTCTTTAAATTCTGCAACATTCAAATTACCTCTATAGAACTGACTCCATAGCAGATGCTAAACTTCCCGATTAAAAAAAAAAGTAAGCAGAATTAGACCTGGCTACTTAGATAGGAAACCATAAGGAAACCCCATGTCTATAGGCTTGACTGGAATGTCAAAATAGTATTCCAGAAGAAGACAATGGGAAACTACTTCTACACTGTTGCCAAGAAACCCACATGGATGAATCCATGCCAGTCTCAGCTTGATGAAGTGGCAACCACTCCTTATATTCATAGAAAAGGGAGCTCAGTTGAGATATCTCCCAGTTAAGTGTGAAAGGGATTAACACCATACAGTTTAATGCTGTGGATGTATATAGAAGAAAGATGCAGAGGAATATTCATTGGAAAGGAAATTAAATATTCCTGTTCCAGCTCTGGTCTAGCATCAAACATTTTTTTAAATTCATATTTGGATCTTTTTGCATTGCAGAACTACAGAGGCCCCCAATGGACTTTTCCTCACTTAAAGTTTCTAATAAAAATTTCTGATGAAATATGGGATCCCCAGCAATGTATATGGTTATTCCAATTACAGTGGAACCTCAGTTCATGAATGCTTCTATTCATGACCAAATCAGTTCCTGACCAAAATAGCCAGCTGAGTTTTGAATTGATTCCCGACTCAAAACTCGTTTAGCAAACAAAAACAGTACAGAAAGATTCCTTTCCGTGCCATTTTCCCCTCCGTGCATGCACAGAATTGTCTGCACATGTGCAGTGAGTGTTGCTTCAGAATGTGACCAAATCGGTTCATGACCACAGTCGGGGAATGGATTACGGACATGAACTGAGGTTTTACTGTATTGGCTCTTTTGCTCTGTTAAAGGACTAGTATTTCTGGCATTATACAGGTCTTATAATGACCTTGTAATGCTTTCTACATAAATTACTGTAATTGACCAAGTATTAAAATTTTGATTGGTAAAAATATGTGACACAATTAACTGGGAAGGACTAACCAGTTCCTTAGTGTGGATAGAAATCCCATTTTGGCAGTAATTTTTCCTTTCTTATATGGGATTATAGTACCTGGTAATTGGGTATTTATAGGAAACATGTTTTCTTATAAAACAGCCTTCCCCAGTCTGATTTTCTCCTTACATTTATCAAGTAGCAATGCTGATTATGATTAACACATTCACAACATACTACCAAAAGTTTAGGCATTTTAGAGTAACTAAAAGTGATCTCACAATTATTTAGAAAGATTTTGCTAGCTAGCACTATTAAATGCCATAGCAGTAGAAAAGAATGCTTTGCTAACCTTATCGCAGTTGATACAGTTATACAAATACCCTACTCCTTCATCAAAACATCATATTGGCTTTCTTGAACATTCATCTCACATTGGAACAAGCTTCAAAATTCATAAGAATTCTCAAAAGAGACTAATTCCTACTATCATGACTGTTCTGCCAACTGGGAGAGAATGGATAGTCACAATCTTACTGTGTTAATAATCCCGTTCAAATGTAGGCACTGGGGTAGGTGATAAAGCCTTTTAAGCATGGGTTTCACTGACAGGATTAGTAATAACAGAGTGTGTATTTGAAGAATAATGAAGACAAATTCACAAGAAGTCTGCAATGAACACTTTAGCACCATCCTACCTCCACCCCCACTCCCCCGTTCACCCATCAAAATAAAAAACCTTACTATTACCATCCCAATCATCATTAAAAATGAAAAAGACAACAGCTGAGGGAAGATCTGAAATGGCTGGTTACACACCAGTAGAATTAGAAATGAAGTGGATATCTTTGTGCACAAAGGTAGAGCTAGAATTCTTATTCCATAGCAATGTTCTCAACCTTGGTAATTGGTAGCATCAGCACCCAGAATTTCCAACATTCATGATGGTGGGGAAATTCTGGCAGTGGAAATCCACACATTGAAAATCACCAAGGTTGAGAAACACTGCTCCACAGACTAACTTAATGAAGAAAATATTGAGAGGCCTACTAAATTGCTGGAATAATACAGTGTTAATGGTAAACTGGCATATGCAAAAGCTGGAATCATTGCATTTTGAATCTGAAGTTCTTCTGTGTTAATTGTATTGGTTAATCTATCCGATTAATCAACTGTTATTGGAGCCAATGACTACATACCAAGATACCTGAGCATTTGTGCCAATTCCAGATTAGCTCCTTTCTTCTGGGTTGTACAACAATACTTTGTAGTGCAATTGAGACAATTTCTTTGCCCCTCAATTGTGCTATATCAGAAGATGGTGTTAGTGGTAAGAGCTAGGCTGGAAGTCCTGAATGGAATACTACCTTGTGCCATTTTTCATATTCTCCTATTGGCTAGTTGTAGGAAAACAACTTGATCCAAGGTAGTTAAAATGCAGATGTATGGGTAAATGTATGTATGTCTCATATTTTATTATTCAGGTAGTCCTTGTTTATCAATTACATTGTTTAGCAACCATTCAGAGTTATGACAGCGTAAAGAATTGTTTTGCAACCAGTTCTTTCATTTATGACTTGCAGCATTCTGTAACCACATTATCTACTTGATTCTCAACCAGTTTGCATATAATAGAGTTAATACAGATTGATGGAAAGAAAATCATAAATCATATCATGTGAACTTTTTTGCTTAGCCACCACAACACTTTGCCTGATGACCAAAGGGGAAGTAAGGTCATACACCCATTATACTAATCTGATTTTCCACTTAACAACCATGATCCTGAGAGACCAAGTTGCAGATCCAATTTTAGTCACTAAGTAAAGATTACCTATGCTCATTGGTCTAATAGATTGCAGTATCCCTGATTCCTCATCCTTCAATTAAATCCTAAGAAGGATTTCATCCCACTGAGCTTTTCTGAGAACACTTGAAGCTGCAGATGGACAAATGTAAAGATGCAAAGAAATGTCAGCAGCACCCCTCAACTACCTCACAATGATAAAGAAAATTCCTAAGTACTATTACATAAAATTCTAAAAAAAAACCTAAAACATTCTGAGAATCAACCAGAAATACAGACAATTATGTCAGAGAAGAAGAAAAAAAAACTTTCTAAACATGGAAAATAGATTTGCCACCATACTGATCAGAAGACAAGCCATATTTTAAAATGAAGCACAGAGGACTAACACAGAGATTTATTAGGGTTATTAGAGCTGTCAAAGATGCCCATTGAAATCTGGACAATGCTAAAAGCATGCCACAGCACTATAAAGATGTAATAGAAATGATATGATTATCAGTTTGCTAAATTTCTTTTCCTTAAAGTATCACCAGAAAAATAAAACTACATATACATAGGATTATTTTAAAGAATTGTCTTAAGAAGCATCCCCCAATGCCAGACAGACCCATGAATTTAGAGTTGTACTAACATAATGACAGTACAGATGACTTGGCTTGTTGCTGGCTGAAAAGATATATCTTAATTAAGATAAAAATAGTAAATTGCCTAAATATTGAGCATATGCATGAGACTATATTGTTAGTGAATAATACATGCTTTTGAAAACCTGGCTAAGTTTCTTTTTTTTAAAATACATTTCTTCAATTAAAGTCTGCACTAAAACAAAAAGGCTTCTTTTTTATATTTGTCTTTGTTTTCTTTTATTCCTAGGGATATGTTTTGTTTAGTGGAGCTGTTAATATTCAGAAAAGTTAAGCAGCACACTGTTTATAGAGGGTTGCTAGTTTTGATTACTCTTTATCATCACCAATCTACCAACTTTGATGGGTGAAAGCATTTGCCAAATGTTCTTTACCACTTAAGAATAAGTCTTCAAAAAAGTCATCTTTTACTTATTTCTTTGTACAAGGAACCAAGTCTAAGAAAGTCTAAGAAACAGTCAGCAACTCAAGAAATCCATAATGGCTCTATGACCACAGCAATATCCAAGTCATTGGTCTTAATTTTCTAGACTAGGGTTTCTTTTAGAAGATTTAAATATACACCGTGAAAATAATCTGCATCTGGATATAACATTGGCTTAAACAAGGGACTGGGAAACATAGCCTTTTTATGACTTGTGGACTTCAGCTCCCAGAATTCTTGACTCAACATAGCTGGCTCAGAAAGTCTGGGAGTTGAAATGCACAAATTCATAAAAGGACCATGGTACCCCATTCCTGGATTAAACAATTGTAGCTGAAAAGAAATGAAATGTATGAGAAGTTTCTAAGTAAAAGAATTGCACTATTTTTTTAACAACTGAAACAAGAGTAGGACCCAGTGTGACCTGTTACTACAGTTCTGACAATTCACTGCCTCTGTTCCTTATCACCAAAAGGAATATGGCCATAAAGGATGATACTTTTTGTGGATCATGAAATAAAATTAACAACTCCCAAAAGTAAATAGAGTGAAGGTAATTATCTATGTGGGGCTTCTCTGAATGCCTAAACTTAAAATGGTGCCTTTCTAGAAGCACTACATTAGTGACAATATTAACTGCCATGCAAAATATAAGTCATAGGCTTCATCCTACCTTCTTAATGCTATTTTCATTCAAAATTCCACTAGGCTACATTTACAACAGGAAATGTTGCAATGAGTTTTGTATATTGCTGAATGCCCTGCATCCCATACTTTGGCAGCAACTGGAATAGCTTTGAAAGCATCATCCAATATTTTCAAAGGGCCATGTGTGGTTCTGGTCTTCATAGTTAACCCCTTCAGTGTACACAAATGGTCAAATAAATAAAATTAGCCTTTATATTTATATTTGAACAGTTTTCTTTTCACGTCCATGAAATGTCAGCTGAAGCACAACTGTTCATGCTTTTCATGCTGCTCAGCTGTACTTCTAAACATGGTAAAATGGATGGGGGGGTGCACGCACATGTGCACATATGGAGGGGGGTTCAGGGGCATGCAGGCACACATGTGCAGGCATGCACATGCACGCATGTGCACTTTTGGCATGGAACCTTAAAAAAGTTCACCACTGCTAGCCTAGACATTATCATCCTGGAGATCAGAATAAAAAAATAATAAAATAAAATAAAGCAAAAGTTCCTTGAAGCCATCCTTAAAAGTAGTTAGTCATTTTGCTTAGTCAGATATAAAATAGCAAAATATACTGGTTTTAGAACTTGCCACTATTCTTATCATGCTAGTTAATTATTGCTTCAAAATAATACCATAATCCAACTTCAGAAGAATTTTTTTGTAGGGGAAAAGTCATATTTCTTTCAGTAAATCTGGTATAACAGAAATAAGAATACAAACAGAATTTACCTTAAAGTCTGTATTTTAATACCTTTCTCTGCCAACCTCTTAGGAGTTGAAAAAAATGAAAAATTTAGAGAATACTTGTGTTAGGTAAGGCAAACATAGATGTTACAGAGATGTTCCCTTTAGCAATGCCATACATAAATGTGTGCATACATTTTTCAATATCTGTATATCTGTTTCTGTCCAATTCGTGGCAAAGATCACATTCCACTTGTTCAAGGAAGAGAGGCAGGGTATAAATCAAATAAATAAATAAATAAATAAACTACTTGTGGCTCATTGACAAAAAAATATGGCCTCAGGATTTGCATGTCACAATTTCGTAAACTAAACTGGAAAGTTGAAAAAATTTTAAAAGTTGCATGATAAAGTGGTAGCATACCATTTTTACATTATTTCCAAGAAAAGAATTTCAGCTTGTCTATGTGATCATAAAAAACAAAACTTGCCTTGAAGAGGACATTATTTATGTTATATCTTGGGATCTTCATCATTACAAAATAGCCAAATTTGTGTACTGGGACTTAATAATATGCCAATATAGCACATTTTAATTTATATTACATTAGGCACACATAATATATGCATGAAGCAATGAATTGTTTGCTGAAACACCCCATAATAAAAGTTTCAAGTAATTATACTTTGGGTGACAAGAAAATGTTAGTGTAAATTTTTGGATATTTTTGTTTGATTTGAAGCTTAAATTTCCATGCCAAGATAATATATTACCTCAAATGAAACCTGCAAAAAAGATGTTTAAAAATTCATAAAGAAGAATCCAATTTTGGAAAATAAAAAATAAAAAATCTTCTTCTGGAGCTTCCTTATGATCAGTGTTAAAGTATTTTTTTAAAAAAACCCTCTTAATCAAATATGTCTTTGGAAGGGTTTTTTTCTATTTAAATTACCTTAGTAGTAAGTAAGAAATTACCTTAGTATGAAGTAATAATAACAGAATATTTTTTTATGCATTATGTGAGGATCCATGTACCTTGAGAAGTCTATAATTCTGGAAAAAGTGGAATGAAAGAGAAGAGGATGACCAAACCTGCCCCAAATCACTCAGGACAGGAAGATGGGTGGCATATAAATTTAATAAATAAACAAGGTGGATATATTTGATTATGATGTCAGTGGATGCACTGTTGGTAGATTTGCAGGGGCAGATTGAGGACATATCATTTTTGAGTATGTTTATCTACAGTATGTGATTGCTAAGAGTAAAAATGATGAGTTGGTGATAGCACTTAACTCCTATTGGATGCAAGAGGAAGGAAAAAGTGAGGCCCTTTTCAAATTCTTATTCTTTCTTAAGTTTAACTGTATAAATGAGGACTATATCTATCATTAGAAAACATCAAACAATATGTCTCATACATCAGTTTTGGCAGAGCTTAATATTTATTCTTATGTTTATCATATTGCATCTTTACCAACATGACATCATCATTTGGATTTATTGTCTTTTGAATTTTCATATATTCTAAGGTATTTCTGGAATAGACAGTCTGCTAACATAGATTTATTTTAGGCAATTGAATGCATCTTTGAATATAACTCCGCCATTGCTCATTGTCTAGAATATCAAAAAGTAGTTTGTACATGAAGAAATGTTACTTGCAGCAAGAATTTTGGTTAAAGTCAATATAAATTATTTTAATATTTTATCTTTGACACAATGCTAACATATGACAATTAATAATTTATATATAATTTATATATAGTGATCTAACAGCTTCTCAAATGCTGTACATGTACATGTACAAATCTTTCTTTGGATAAAATTAAACAAAAGAGACATATAAAGGAATGAAGATATAAATAGTGTAATGTTACTAAGTTTGTGGATTTTATTCATTTTATTCCAAATACAAAAATTCCAGTTTAACTGTGCTATAAATTAAAATTTAATATAAATGAATTGGTCAAAGAAGAGATACTTTAAATGTGGGCCTGAAATTCAGGAGATTTGGAAGAATCATATATATCAAATGGAAGTCATCATATCTTTATATAGAAGTTACTCTCAAATATGTCGTGAGAGACTTTCAGGTGCCATCACTGAACTGAAGACCTTTGCAAAAAACAAACAAACATCTGTTCTGAATTGGCTCCTCACTCTTCCTGATGGATGTTCCTTGGGAGAAACATATGATAAAAATATTATATTCTATGCATTAGTTCTAGTACATCTGTATCAAATCTAATTATTTCAGTGAAAGGATATAGGTAATAGATTCCTACACAACTTATATATAGATGGATGCTTTTACTTTGTTGTGGAGTGAAGTTGCTATGAAAGCTGAAAAGAATTTCTCTTTCTCTTTCTCTCCCTCTCCCCTCTCTCTGTGTGTGCTTATGTTGGGTGGGGGGAGAGAGATTTCAAGTAATATTTAACTATGGTTGATTTCAACTGTCTTGCAGTTGTAAATTCAATTCAAGATTTGGCACATTCAGTATATGATTTGAACTTACTCTACTACAATCACGTGTTGAAATCAATACAATTAGTAATATATTACAGTGTATCAATAACTGTATGTTGTGGATGCTAGCTTCTTTTTGACTATATCCTTGATGTTTGGAAATGATCAAGATAACAAGTATTCTGGAAGGAAGGTTTTTGTCAGATTTGCAGCCAAAGTTTTTTGATATATATTGTGAATATTTGCACTTTTCTATTCTATTTTGTTTCATTTTATTTTTAACAAAAAAAAGAAGGACAAAGCAGGAAGGTTCTCTGAACCAGGGGTGTCAAACTCAAGGCCTGAGGGTCCCAACATGAGTGATGTTGACCTGGCCCTGCTTACCCACCCCACCCAGGTCCCCCAAGGTCAAACACAACCCTGATGTAGCCATCAATGAAATCTACCCTTGCTCTAAATAATATGTCTTCTCTTCTCTCTTTCTCTCCCTCTCTCCCTCCCTCCTTCCAAATGAGAGGAAAGGCTTGAAATAGAAATATGATATAAAATCTATAAAATATACATTGATGCATTCTATTTTCACCTCCTGTTTGATGGGTTAAAGCTGATTGTGGTTGATCAGGAAAATGGTTATAGCAAATGGCTTGATGAAAACAATACCAAACTTCTGGGGGTACTTCCGGCGCCACTGGACGCAGCGATCATGAGCTCTGTGGCCGCTGCCCCAGGACTGCCGGCTCGAGGACCCCAAAGTGAGTCTAAGCTTATCCGTAGGATAGGTGAAGCTAAGGAGCGTGGGAGGAAGGGTAGAGGGGAAACGCTGATCCCCTCCCCTCCTCCCGTGAGCTCTTGCCAGAGCCGAACAGGACGGCCATGAAAATGGCGGCTAACTAGCTGGAATCCCCAGACAAGTGAGTGCAGGAGGAGAAGGAATTCAGATCCAGACCGGTAGGACAGGCGTAACGGAAATTGGACTAATTATATATAATTGCACTTCTTAAAAGGAAGAGTAAGCAACACAGGGATAAAAGACGGGTGGCTGAATGTTTAAAGCATGGGCGAATTGAAGAGAGACAGCTTGATTAGAAAGGACTCACCCTTAATGCACCCCTCGGAGCTGGAAAGCAGAGTGGTGGTTTCGTTTCCTTGAGGTGACTGTACTCCCCCCCACCAAGATAACTATGTCGGAGGAAAGACAATGAATCCAAAATCATTCAATGAACTTGAATAAGGTCTCCATCAATATAGATCAAAGTAAATCTTTCTTTGCACAGTTCACCTTTGTTCAGTGTAATGACATTAACTAACTTGGTTGTTTTTTTAAAAAGGAGCTAAGACAAATGTATTCATGAACCCATCAAAGGTGGCTAATCATAAAGGATATCAACTTTCTCATATTAGAGAATATGTTGGGACACTTAAAGTAGGAATTGAGGTTTATTATTATCTCTGTTCATGAGCTTCATGTAGCCATTTTGTTGATCAGTGAGAATAATATGCTAAATTATATTGGCACAATGTTTTTCTGAAGCTATTCCTTTAGCATTACTTAGATATTGGAGGCAGAGATTTAGAAGAACTCCATGCTTGTTAGGGACTCAGATTTCAAAATTCAAAACATCACCCTGATCAAAGTAGAAAATTGTATTACCAACAGAATAATGGTCCTGTTATACCAATTATTACTAAAGTGTTATTAGCTTCTAGGCATTCTTTCCTTCTTTATCTGCAGTTGTATCTTATTTTGACTTCATTATTCTGTCTTGTATAGAAGAGCTTTCATGTAGCTATTAAATGCACTTTCCAAGGCTGTTACATTTTCTTTGAAAGTCTCAAGTGTGTTTTATATTATTAACACAATGCCTGGCCGTCAGTGGGAAGCCTATATTTGTAAGTTAAGGTATCTGGTGTGTGCTAACCATAAAGATTTTATTGTGCACTGCAATAGTACAGATGTGTGACATTTGAAGCTAGATACGGCATTGCCATCAAACTCTATGCTATTTACAATTCAAAGATCAGTCTCAGGGTTGATTCAATGTCTGATGCAATGTGTGGGCGACTTTCCAATTATTCATAGCAGCAGTCCTATACAGGTAATTATGTTCACCAAAATTAAAGAGTGATGCTATACCTTTTCTAGAAAAAATGCTGTATATGTGGAGGATCCTCAATGTAAATCATTTTAATTTACCAGGCTACTTTCTGACATTCAAGGAAGATGTCAAACTTCTTGAATGGGGCAAAGGTGAGTACTAAATCACCAGGATAGTTTCTATGACCTCCAGAAATTCACCACCTGTTCACCTCTTCATACGTAAAAGAAATTATAGATTAGGAATAACTCAGAAACATAAGCAAACATAAAATATATTTATGAGTGTCAGGGGGGTGGGTGGGGGGAGTTTTAGGAAGATCTGCTGGTAAGTACAATCTATAATAAATACCTTTTAAAATAATAAATGAATAGATGAATTAATAAATATTATGAAAAAGTTCAGAATATTGAGAGAT
>JANHGC010003484.1:122330-135092 GCA_027560395.1 Boaedon fuliginosus
AAAGTTGTTACTAGCACCTTGAATTGCACCTGGAAGACTACTGGCAGCCAATGCAGCTCACGGAGGATAGGTGTTATGCGGGGGCACTGAGGTACACCCTCAATCACTCGCGCGGCCGCATTTTGCACCAGTTGAACCGAGTGGTCTTCAAGGGCAGCCCCATGTAGAGCGCATTACAGTAGTCCAGAGTTGGTCTGCTTCAGGTCCCATCAGCTAAACAATGTCAGCTGGTGGGCCTCCATGCTAAGGCCTTCTCTGTGGCAGCGCCGGCCCTTTGCAACCAACTACCCATGGAGATCAGAACCATTCCTAATCTGTTGGCCTTCTGCAGAGCCGCTAACACCTGGCTCTCTTGGCGGGCTTGGGATTGATGTCCCCCCCAGAAGAATGACTACTGATTGGAGTATGATTGTGTTTTATAGTACTTTTAAATTATTATTATATTGTTGTTTTTAATATTGTCTTTATTGTATCCATTTCATTGTATCCTTTTTAACTGCTGTAAGCTGCCTCGAGTTCCCCTTGACCCGGTAAGAGGGGCGGGGTATAAATCCAGTTAAATAAATAAATAAATAAATAAATATCTGACAGAAACAAGGGAGATTTCTGTACAGATTTATGCTCCACATAAACTCATCATCCTAATCATTCAGGTTGAATCAATTTCTATTTCAAACTATGAACTTCCATACTTTTTACCTATGTTGATTATTTTAAAAATCCCACTAATTAAAAGAGGACATTGATCTGAGCAGCCCTTAATTGCACTATAACTATATTCAAAAATTGTTATATACTTGATATGTAATAATTTCTTAGATGTTCTAAAGTAAATATCTGCATGTTTTTCAATATAAACATCAATATATTTTATGGTGGATGATAATCATCCAATGCTATTAAAAAGTTTGGACAACTATGAGATACAAATTCATTCTTTATTTCAGAGTGGATACTTTGGTCCTGTGGGCAATGAAAATAGCTGATGATAAAACAGATACTCACACCATAATTGCTGATGAGAATGTTCTAGTGCTGATAGGCAGAAAAATCAACAAGATGTAAGGAGTCTAACAAAGCATTTCAAATAATTTTTGTTTTGATCATTTCTTTCTTTTCTTTTTTCACCTCTAATATACCATTATTTCAGATCAAATTATCCCAAGTCAGCTCAGAAGAGACAAATTGCAACAATAAAATATTTTTTTTATTGCTGTCCTTAATGCATCTATAAAACATATCTCGGTGGCACAGTGGTTAGAGTGCTGTACTGCAGGCCACTGCTGCTGACTATCAGCTGCCTGCAATTTGGCAGTTCAAATCCCACTAGGCTCAAGGTTGACTCAGCCTTCCATCCTTCTGAGGTGGGTAAAATGCAGACCAAGATTGTTGTGGGCAATATGCTGACTCTGTAAAACTGCTTAGAGAGGGCTGTAAAGCACTATAAATTTGTATATAAGTCTAAGTGGTATTGCTATTGCTATTGCTTTTTATTGTTGGTGAGTTTTGTTTATAATAGTGAGTAAGACACTGAGCTTGTCAATCAGAAAGGTCAGCAGTTTGGCGGTTTGAATCCCTAGTGTTGTGTAACAGAGTGAGCTCCTTGAGGCCTCCGTAGTTTGCATTTTCGGCCTCCTATACTCAACATTCGGAGTAATAAGATGCACCCAGATTTTCACCCTCTTTTATGGAGGAAAAAAGTGTGTCTTATACTCTGAAAAATAAGGTACTTTCTTTGACTCAAGACTGTCATGGAAAATGAACTCAATAAATGGCAACAACTAGAAAGAATCCAAGGAATAATTTCAATTTCTAAAGCTACCAGATTACAATGACTCTCCTGCACCAAAGAAGCCAAAATGTCCCAAAGTACATACGCATTAATAAGAGAGCCCAATAGAGGAAGAATTCCTTTACAATTTATAGAAATGCAGGATAACTCTCAGGAAAATGCAGGTATCATTCATGTTATGAAGATACATTTTTGGAATACAACATATCATCTTTAAAACAAAAGTGCCAAGGCCTTAATTGTCTTTTTAACAAGTTGATTCTGTATTTTACAGAAGGAGGGAGGGAGGTAAGAAGGGCACTGCTTCCTCTCAAGGGGTAGATTCTGTTGCCATTTAATCACCAGGAGGCAACAAATTGGTATCATAATAAAAATTATCTCCTTAAAGAAACTACCATATAATGGGGTAAAACATATAGGCATTACTATATTTGTAAGTAAAGAAATAACAATGAATTAACCCAAACCAATTTCTTATAATTTTTCAGTCGAAAACCAACTTTAGAAAACGAAAGCAGTTCATAGCCAGGATTTTTTGTCATGATTGCATGATTTCTAATATTAATCTTAAAGCAAGTCAAACAAAAGCATACAAAGTCAAATATTACTTACAAATTATCCAATGTGGCTTTAAAAATAAAATAATCATAATGTTTAAATTATCCAGTCTAGCTTTTTAAGAAACTTCATAAAAAGATTAAAACATTTTTTTTAAAAAGAGTACCCTCTTTAAACCCCTTTCCTGACATAATAACACATATGACACACAAACATAGATATATACTGAAAATCCATATGTGCCTGTCAAAAAGATATATAGGGCAAAGTAACAACTTCAGCCAATGTGGCTTCAGTGAGCTCAGTGGGATATTTGTCTTTGGCTTCAAAAGAAGGAAAACATGTTTCATAAATTCTTCTTTGAAAGTGGTTTACTTTTTCAAGCTATCTCCATATTGTTTAGGTAGGGATACTGTAAACTGAGTGAATGCTTTTGAGATCACTGTGAAAATCACAGAAGTAGGTGCTATTATATTTGACAGCTCATAGAAAAGTAAAATAAAAAAAGCACATATGTGCACAAGACATACAAAACACCTGGTATATGGAAAACCAAAAGATATTAGAGGGGAAAGCACCAAGAATTTAAATCACAAATATGTATCTTAGAGAGTAAGTCCCATTGAACTGAATTTGAATTAAGTTTGAAGAGATACCCAGAGGATTCAGCTAGGTAAACATGATTAATTTTGAAACAGTGTTTATTTGAGGTTTGCTAGTGTGCTAAACAAAGTGATGGATAGGAAATCTGACAGCTAATATTGATGAAAAGACGAAGAATTCCAGAACAGGGAACCCAGTTTACCAAAACTCTAACAATGCCTTGACCAAAAACAGATGGTTAGATGAAAATTTCTACTAATAAATACTAAACAGGAAGGATCAAACAAAACCTTTTTGTCCATAAGAATGGCTTATCGCTTCCTGTAAAACATTCGCTGTGTTACTTGCTGCATATTTTGGAGCCATAAGATGAATGTAAATATAATTCATTCCCATTTTAAGGCCTTCTACTTTGTTCTGGCCAAATTAAGGGGCCTTTAATAGACTAAAGCAAGTATCAAGCCTGCAGTTCATAAGCAGATATTTGTGTTGGTGAAAAAGAGCTTGGTGCTTAAAAGTGCTTAAATGGCTGACAATTTACTACAACCATTAAAAGGATTAATATTTAATGTTTCTTTTTAAGCACAATGCTTATACAAATAATGATAATGAAGGTCGAGAACAAGATGTGGCTATAAATCTTGAAGCTAGATAGAAATGAATATCCCCATAGAATATAAATAACTTAGGGACAGTTTTATCACTTGCTTGTCTATTTTATGTCCTGGGTCAGTCCTTATCATAAAAACTCATGAAACCTCCTTAGGTCATATTAGACTGCTTCCCCCAAAACAAGACCCTGTCTTATATTTTTTGCCACCAAAAAAGCCACCTGGTCTTATTTTGGGGGGTGTCATCCACTGACTAACCTCACTTGTGCATGTCACCCCTGGTCTCCTTTTTGCTGTCAGAAACTTCTTCTATGGTCAGCAAGTCTTTCCTCTGCAGCCAATAACAGAGCTCCGGATCGATCCAGAGCTTTGTTATCAGCTATAGAGGCCTTCAGGAAAGACTTGCCGGCCGTAGAAGAAGTTGACTGCAGAAGAAATGGGCTTGCAAGGCAGGGATTGGGGTGTGAGAGGCCTGGCTACAACTGTCCAAGGTAAGTAGTAGGCCAGCTCCACCCCCACATCTCCACCCTAGCTTAATTTTTACCCATTCATTCTGGAGTGGGCGGGATCTAAATTAGGGCTTATTTTGGGGTAGGGCTTATATTGGGTACACATATAAAAACCAAGCTAGGACTTACTTTCAGAGTAGGTTGTATTTTCAGGGAAACAGGGTACATGAATGCCTAACCTGAGAATGGTAAACCTAAGGCTGACAGGCTGCATGCCACAATCCTGTAATTCCCTGTACTATTTTTTTTGTCAAAAGTTGGTGTTGTGGTTTCTTACCATTTGATCTTAAAAATAGTTGAAAAATAGAAGCCTAATAGTCCAGTTGGTATAGGAGTTAAAAGCACTGGATTAGAAGCAGAGAAACTGGGAAGTCTAGTCCTGCCTTAGTCATGAAGCTTACTGGATGATTTTGGGCCAATCAAGAAAATACTGAAAAACCACTTCTGAAAGTGTTGCCAAGAAAACTACATGGATTGTTTCTGCAGTCAGAAGAGCTCACAACAAACTAAATAGATGTCAACAATTCCTAAATAAGTTTAATGCAGTTCCTAAAAGTAGGCTTAAAATAGGCGTTTATTTGTAATTAAAAGATTCTCTCCTAATTTGGAAAAATAGAAATTCTAATGCTCTTCATATGTGTGATAGTATCTTGCCTACTTTGTATCATCTCTCCAGTGTTGTGTGATTAGCCTCCACTCAAAAAGTTTTGTCTGGTCTTCAGCCATCCAAAAGTTAACCACTTTATAACTAGTCCACTATGAGTCCTTTAATTAACAGAGCTTTTCCAAATTTAAGGTAGACCTCGTTCATCTCACTGCCTGCCTGAATTATTAATTGCAGATGAGAGACTTTTTCCATTCAAAATGTATGATCTACATTTCATACAGTGTGATCCCCATAAGAATGGAAAGGAGAAACATTGATGTACACTAAAACTGAGCCTTGAGTAATTGAACTTGTGGTGATATTGAAAGGAAATACTTTATACATGTTAACTCTTCCTATGTAGCAGTACTTGTTAGTTTACATTTTGGGTTTGTATAGTCACATTAACATTCAATATATTTATTTTTTAAAAAAATATTGGTGCCAAAAACTACTGCTTTAATTTCAACTGGTCTTCTACTCTCTAAAGTAATGTGATCATCAGATACATTAACAAGCATGTTCCGTCAGCAAGTCAAAAAGTTGAACAGCAAATATGTATGTCAAGGCTATATCAAAACAATGCATCTAATGTAACATCATTTTTAACCTGATTATAAAGAAAATAATAAGAAACATGTTTTCAATTTATAGATAACCTATAAGTAAGCCTGCAAAGGTAATTATGGTTGATAGACAACAATTCTGAAATAGGAATTACAGAAGTTTGATCTAGCAGACCTGCAGCCAGTGACCAAAGAAATCCTAGATTGCTCTAATTTTGGCATTTGGAAGCAGAGAAGTCTGACTTTTTGCTTGAATGTTGCCATACACAGTTCCATTAGATACTGTTTGGTTGGCATTTCAAAGTATGATAGCAGGGTCTACAGTTCCCAGACAAATATAAAAATTGGAATCAAGTGCAATCAGCTGAAAAAATGCATTTAAATAATATTTAAATGCAAATGACTATATGGAACTTTTTTTAAAAAAAAAAAGCAGTTTAATGTAAAAATAGAATGGATTTATAAATAAATTCATTTGAAAATGATACAGTATGGAATCCAACTCTTAATCCCTTTTATGGGAAGATTTTTGTGATTTTTATAAAACACTGTCATGGCTTCCATCCAATGTTATTGCACACATACACAACAGCGTGTGCACATATTATAGATATAAATAGGCAACTAATGAGCATGTGAAGATACTGTTAGTCCAACAAAACTTCTTGGATACACTAATATTTCAGCCAAGTAAACTGATCCTTTAGTAACCATATAAGGACTATTCCAAGCAATGTTTGAGATGGTAGCCTTAGGCATCTTAAATATAGTAGTTTAAAAACAGTGAAAATGAGGATTCTAAAGAAATAATTGCAATAATAATCACATTCAAACATTTAAACAACATATCATATCCATTTAGAAAACTAATTTTGTGTCCAATATACTAATTCAAAGTAAAAGTGGAACATCCATCCCTTGTCTAAAGAATGACTCTGGATTTAGCATTGTTGTAGTATCACCATATCACAAAGAATGGTTTGAAGAACACAGATCAGAACAGATGGAATTGCCTGGCCAAAAAGAAAAGGAGTCAATCTTAAAACGAGCATACAAATGTTTCCCACAAACTGACAAGTGATTTTTTAAACATATTCTGATTAGTTTCCTTACAGGTCATTTTTGATTTTGTGTTGTTTGTATGGCCAACACAATACCAGGACACTGAGAAATGATTATCAGTTCAAGAGAATGGTAGTAACAGGCAACAGCAGCTGCTTTACTGGCAGGAAATTTGGAATCTGCATACAAGATTTCTGGATGTCTTGCAGGGGAACAAAAGACTTTCATCTTGTTAAGCCGTTGCCAGCCAATCGCTTCTTCTTTCCAAAATATTGTTAGATATTATCACAAAATGTTCAGATATTACATTCCTGACAAACAGGAAATGTATGCTGCACTAATAGGATGTCAATCACCAAGATAACATCAATTTTGCAGTTTCTAAATCATCTCCACCACCTGCTGTCTCTTTGATAATCCCTAACAATTAATCTAAAAGTGACATGATTAAGAAATGCTTCCAATGAAACGTGGAGAAATGGTAGTTATTTGTATGCATTTCCCTAGCTCCATCTGAAGCTTCCAGCAAATCTTTCCTTGGCTCCCCAGAGGGGCATATTCAGGCCATGAAAAAAAATATTAACAACAAATATCTGAGATAGTTCTGAAACCCTTAAACAATAAAAAGAGAAGTATAGTTCTCTTGTAGGTAGAATAGAAGGTAGTTATTTGGAAATGCCATAATCCAAAACATATAGGCATAATTTAGAAATAAACTCTTATGAATGAACTTTCCCACTGGCTTTAGGGTATTCTCTTTGTAGGGGGTTAGAAAGTAAAATTCGGCAAATGCAGCCACTGAGAAGCCAATCAGTAGTGCTAGACTAGCTTTCTCAGCAGACCTTGATTTGTTTAAATAAGCATGAGATTAATATCAGGTTATGCAAGATTAGATGAGTGTTTCACTCCCTGAATTACTTTGCACTAGTAGGCATTTGAGAACTCATGTATATACATATATATCTTGAGCCAATGAGTTCAGTGTTGTTTTTCACTCAGTCGCTTGCTTATCTGCAGTCTGTAAAAACACACTAAGATGTTTTGTATTGCTGATGAGCTGAAGTGCTTAGCCATAATTTTAGAGATGAATGTTTTAAAAGCTGCATTAAGTGTTCTTCCATAGTGATGGGACTCACCATATTGAGCTGGTAATCTTTTGAATATGCAAATTGTATTTGTCACATGGATTATTTGCTAGTGGTAGTTAGATCTGTAGAAATGTTGCAAAATATGAGAAATAGAGATCAGTTATTTTTCAGTTTTTATTTAGAAAAAACTGGAGAAATGTGTCCAGAAGTAGATTGAAAGAAGGAAAGATAGTTTAATTGTAAAGTTCAGTCATAGCAACAATAAAAGTCATTACATAAGTCTTCCTTCCAAATAAAATGGAATCTAAAATAATTGTATTTGTCTTGCTTAGTTACATGGTTTTTGTCTTCTTAAGTAAAAAGGGAGAGAAGAAACAGCCATATAAACTGTTGGGTAGAATGTGAAATATTTTTGAATAACTACAGATAGGTTGGAATAAGAAAAATGGTGGTGGCAAATGAGAAATTTGGACATTCACAATGAGTAAGTCTAGCTTGGTCCTAACTCGTAAGAAATACTTTTTCCTGCCCCAATTACAATGCTAACCATAAGAAGACTACAAATAAATTGCTCCATTACTTAGGAAAATCCAAGAAAATAATTTCTCTTTAGGGAAATTTCTCTTTCCAAATTTCAAATATTTTTGTCAAGACAACAGGTTTGTGGTATTATTCTTCTTGGAACAAATAACTTGGAATATACCAAATGGATTCCTAATACATTTTCTTTTTCCTACAGAAGCATTTCCCAAAGACTATCTAGACTAGAAGTTGAAAATTTTGGGTCATTTAGAAATAACAAATCCATAAATTTTAATTCTGGGTTCTATATTCATGCTAATCTTGAGAATAGTTTTCTACTCTACTTGCTTTTGTATAACTTGATTTCTTCTGTTGTAGAGATACAGTACATGGGGCAAATTATTATTCTACCGTCTAAAAATTGGTAAGTAACATAACATGTATTATATGAAAAATATTTTGTCACTTGAAAATTGCAGGGATATTTAGCCTGAGGAACAATATCACCATCAGTTAATACTTCTCAGATCCCATTTAATCTTGCTTTCTTAGTTATCAAAATTTTTGTTTGTGTTCTTTAAACCTGATGATCCCCCCTCCTCTCAAAAACTGGATTCCCAATATAGTATCTATAGCATCAGGGGTGGGTTCCTACCGGTTCGCTAGTTATGCACTTCGTGGGCGCGCTTGCCAGTCGCCAGTCAAATGCATACTGCACGCGATTGACTTATGAATCTTCATGGTGTTCTGCAAGCATTCTGACCCAACAGCTGCGCGGCAGATAGCCGCGGCTATCCGCTGCTCAGCTGTTAGGTCAGAGTGTTTGCAGAACACCATGAAGATTTGTAAGTCAATCGCACACGGTGCATGTTGACTGACAATCGGCAAGCGTGCTCACAAAGTGCATAACCAGCGAACTGGTAGGAACCCACCCCTGTATAGCATCTATCTGTCTGTGGATACTTTTCATAAAATCTGACAGACTTCCTGCTCTAAGTTTTATTGTGTTACCTGTAAAAAGGCTCTTTTAAAGGCTAACCTGGACCTCTCACAGTTTTATTACTTTGAATCAACTCCCTTCTGAAGAAGCTGTTTTTTAAAACTACTTCAAAAATAACAACAGCAACAATAATAATAACAAACAAGTTTGATTCAGCCTAGAGTA
The DNA here is from genome assembly GCA_027560395.1 of Boaedon fuliginosus. Classification (NCBI taxonomy): domain Eukaryota; kingdom Metazoa; phylum Chordata; class Lepidosauria; order Squamata; family Lamprophiidae; genus Boaedon; species Boaedon fuliginosus. Next base: position 131,453 of record JANHGC010003484.1, read on the forward strand.
GTTTATTAGCTTATTCCGTAATAGTTTATTTTTAAACATTAATTGCTTTTGTATAACTTGATTTCTTCTGTTGTAGAGATACAGTACATAACTGTGTTTGGCATAGATATTGTTACTATTTTTAAAATTCAATAGTGATTGGAGATTACTGAGAAGTGAAACATTGTTCCTAAACCAATAAAACCTTTTTTATTTGAAGCTGAAGAAAGCAGAGGAAATTTGTATGTTATTTATGTGATCTCTGGAATAACAAGTTTGAATTTTGTATCTTGATAAACCAATGGAGGATTGCTTTAAATAGTGTTCTATCATATTAAATTGTTGCTGTGTGTGTGTGTGTGTGTGTGTGTGTGTGATATGTGATTTTTTTCACATTTAATAATTGTAGATTGCAATTGTCTTATAGTTGGCACATTCACTATCTGGTTTGATTCACCCTACTATATCCAGGTTTGAAATTAATGAATTGATAATATATTACTGTGGATCAAAAAGATAATGCCTATTTTTTTTTGTCTTTATTGGTGATATTTGGACTTATCAAAAGAATATATATGTAGGATTTATCACACAACATTGGAAAGTTTTCACATAATTCATAGCAAAATAATTGATATATATTGTCAATATTTGCAATTTTTTATTCTATTCTATTTCATTTTATTTTTGACAAGGGAAATGAAAAAGCAAGATATTTTTTTAAAAAATATTTCTTTATTTCACAATTTTCTTTTTCTTTAAACATTATTACAATGATTATTTATTTTGATATCATAGTTTATTGTTAATACTATTGTACATATATTTTCTTTCCTGTTAATTAATGTTACAATATTTTTAATGTTAATAAATGAGAAGTAGCATTAAATAGCAATCTCACCTTCATTTACTTGTTCATTTACATTTTCAAGAATGTCCTTTGATTTCAGATAGGCCATACAGATGTTCTAAGGAGGGTAAGAATATCCTTGTCTTCTGATAAAAGAAGCCATGTACATAATGTAATACCAAAGTACAAAGTAATAGTCATTTTCTGAATTGGCAAACTTCCCCATGTCATTTTGAAAAAAGGTATGTATCTAATTTTCAAAATTCCACATTTCTACTCACCAAAACAGATGGATAATTGTATTCTAAAGAAACAATTGGGAGATTTGTTTTATTTCATAAATAAAGCAAATATTCTGTCTTATATCAGGTGTTTTCAGTGCTATTTTGACTTTGAGGAATTCATAGCCTAGAGTTCAAATAGAATCAATCCATTTGAATCCTTTTGCAACTAATAAGATGTAAAAGTGAATGGAGATATTTACTGGTTTTAAACAGAGTAGAAGCCCCATACATTCTCACCAATGACCCAAGTGTACTGCCTTCTAAATTAGGAGGAAGTAATGACATTAATCACAAAGAGACCATCAGTAAGAACTGTAAATTCCCCGCCCCCTCCTTTTTAAGTTTTAACCACTATTGTACTTTTTGTGTGATAACCAGAATCAAACAGAAGAGCAGATGGACACACACAGGAACTGAAATAGTTTGACTTTATTATCTGGTAGACTTCTGTGTGAGTCTGAAGGCCTTGTCAGAAACCACAACAGTTTACAAACTGGCAACTGTGGGTTTGTCTGTTCACCATTGAATCTATTTCTAGAAGGAAAAAAGAAACAAAGAAAAACGTTAAACCAACGTGTGAAGCATGTGACCTGGCTGTACTTAACAAGTATCATTGGCATATAGCAACCTCTAATATTTGCATCATCATTGTACCCATAAATTCTTTTCTGGTTTTTCCCATAATCATTTGTTTTTATCTGTTTTGAACTGAAACCAGCAAGTGCAAAACAACATGAAACAAGGTTTCAACTACATCATCTTTAAAACTTCAGTTGCATTACATTACAAGCTTTCTAAATTTTCACTCAAGTACAGGGAGAATATATTTTGCTTTGGGCAAGCCATAGATGATGTAAATGCTACTTGGATATCCCTGTCTTTTTACAGTTTTCCTACAGTTATGGGGAATCCAAATGTGCTTGAAGAATTAGCATAAGAAAAGTAGTACTTAAGTACTTAATACTTTTCTGTTAAATAATATCCCCCAACCCCACTTCTCTTGTTACTCAAAGGAAAAGAGATCAACAGTAAGTTAAGTAAATTTTCTCTGCAGCAATAGAAAGGTAACCTGTAGCAATTAGATGGCATAACAATTTTAAGGAGAAGCGGTCAGTCCTTTCTTGTTAAACTTTGGAATTCCCCACAAAAGCAATAAATGCTTTTGTTTGTTTCATCTCAGAAATATTGCATGTTTCTCCACTATTTAATTTTTGGGCTCTGTTCATGTTCTGTTCCTATAAATATTTCTGCCAGGTTGATAAAAAAAAGCTCTAATTCAAGGCTGGGGTAACATCTTCATGCAGAGGTCAATAACTTATTATGGTACAGGTGCCAAAATTAATAAAAAATATCACTTTGTGCTTATTATAATTCATTTTAATTTAATTTTGAGATTCTGCAGGACTTACGTAGAAGCATCAGAGGCTTGCTGGCATTCATGGGTGTCACACTGCTAACTATATTTTAGCCAAATGTAACGTAAGCCAATTGCTGAATGCTTTACCTGCTCAGTTAAATGGTAAGGCTTTCCTTGATGTGGATTGTGCAAATGCTAAGGATTGAAGTTTAAATACTTTCTGGAATTTTACTTCTTCAGCACTACTTCATTGAATGATACTTGCACACTTTCACATGCACATCTCAATGTTTTTAGTCCTACCTAAGAGAAGCCTCTATTTTCCTGAAAAAACATAATAATCTGTACATAAAAAATGTTTTGATTGTCTCCAATTTTTGAAGTCATTCTTCTATGTTTCTGCAAGCAAGAGGTATGCCTGAGATTTTCATTGTGGCTCTTCAAACATAATACTAAGTCCCAGAGGAAGGGGAAAAAAAGATGAGTGAAAAACACACATCTTTCCCCAATACTGTTCTTTTTTAGTTTTAGGCTATACTGCCCTTCATTCAGCAAACACAAGTTTAACTATTTTTCTTTCTTTTTTTCTTATAAGAAAGTCCTGCTTTGTGTTTTGATTTTAGCTATCATTTCTCCTCACAGCTAAAGTTTTCTGTGCAACAGCTTCATGCTAATCTGCTTATTGGAGCTCTAAATGAATTACCCCTTCCAGGGCTCAGTCCATGGGTGTATTTTTTGTTTAGTCTTCTCAAACCACTAGTTACAACAGATCCCAGAGAGTGTTAGAAGATATGATATTATTCCTATTCTTTGCACTTGAAGCTCTCCAACTGTCTTATTTAACTAAAATGCACTCCAAGCACTTTTTCCTTCTTCCTCTTTTCCCCTCGCAGGAGTTAATCTTATTCCCTTTGATTTTCTCCGTTCTTAAAATATTTGAATCCTTGGATGCTGAGCACCTTTCACCCCTTTTTTCTTAAAAATAAAAACCTTACTGGCCTTCCGTAAAGCAACAAAGACCTGGCTCTGTCGGAAGGCCTGGAATTAATGTCCCTCCCGCCGGATGATTGTGAGTGTGGTTGTTGATGATTTTCTTTTTTATATTGTACTATTGTGTTTTTGTTTGCTGTAAGCCGCCTCGAGTTGCCCTTTATCGGGGAAATGAGGCGG
>JANHGC010003484.1:148032-158410 GCA_027560395.1 Boaedon fuliginosus
TTTCTGGGTTCAGAACTTCTTCGGCCATGGGGACCCACTGTGGCACCATTCCTTTGACTGTTCCTTGGTTTCAGGATTATAGATGTGGAGCCAGGTTTCATCACTAACCTAACCAAAAGGTCCTGTGCGGCTTCAAAATGGGCCAAAATGGCTTTGATGCTTCAACTTGTTTCATCTTCTGATTGCTGTTCAGACATTTTGGCACCCATTTCACTGAAAGCTTGCACATGTCTAGGATAGTGGTGATGTCAAGTATCTGGGCTATCATTTTTGTGGATATTCGCTAATTTTCAATAATCAGCATCGCAGGTTGTCGGATCAGTTGATTTTGGGGGCACCCACTGTGGGGCTCATTTTCAATGGTGAAATGCCCAGTCTTGAAACAAGATATCCGGGTTTTGACAGTGCTATAGGAAGGACACTTCTCCCCCAGTGTTTGTGATATCTCAGTATTAATGTTCTTTGCTGACTTTCCCTAGAGAAACAAAAACTTCATGGCCCATAACGCCAATGATGGGGATCTTGCTTGTGCCTCCACTATCACAGCTTCTCACTAAAATAAAAAACAGTTTTAAGAATCTCAAAGACCTGATATTTGCAGTTATATACTAAGATGTTAGGCTGTCATATGCCCTCACACCCTTTTTTCTATTTTAACTGGAAAGGGGCAAAGCCAGGAACTCCTCAGCACCCCCTCATAGAAATTCTTACATAGGAAAATGATAAACCTCTCTTTGCTGAATGTATTTAAAAAGAAGCAATAGTACCATCTGTTAGGTACTGTATCACCTAGATGGAGTGAAGCACAAGGACTTTCACCTCCACCCCATCTCTCTCTCACACACACAATGCATATGTTGTGTTCCTGCCTCCAGATCTCCATCCCACTATAATGACAAAAACTGACATGATTATTTTATGTTATCAGCTTGAAAATATGTAAGAAACCATTCAAAAATTTGTCCCATCCAAAAGTACTATATGACACATTTCTGCCTACTTTGGAACATTTATCTCATTCACTGTAGTCTTCAGTTTTTCAGAAATGGTTATATGAAAAACCTCATGAAGTGGCTTTCATAAGAACAATAACAAAGGAAACCCTTCTCTCAAGTTAACAATATAAAGTATCCCTTGACAAACGGATACAGAGTAACCCATGACATTCTGATAATAAGCTACTTAACTGTGGTGTGGTTGGCATGACAATTACGTAGATACGAAGACAGCTCTAAGGTTGCGTTCAACAAATGCTCATCAACAGTTCCCAAACAAGGTACAAGGAGATGTTCAGTGAGGAGCTACAAGTTTCCATCCTGACTCCAATTTGGTTCAGCATTTTTACTAATGATGAGGTGGAGGGATTGCTTACAATTGCTTATGATTAATACTTAAAATGATCAAAATTCAAAACTCTTGATGAATTAGAGTGACTGAAAATAACAATGCAACTTAAAAGAGACAAATGCAAAAATTTCATAGGCTGAAAGATGAGGTCTAGCTTACCATTTATTCAGCTGCTGAAGACATTTTGACATGTCGGGGATCACGTATGCATGTTGTCATTCAGAATATAATAACTATGTATGCTTGTTTGACTTGGTAATCCTCATTAATAATGCCTTATTTGATGACCATTTGCAGTTATGACAGTGATGAAAAAATAACTGTCACCAATACTCACATTTTTTTTCCTTTTGCAGATCTGTAAAGTAAAGCTGAAGTAAGATTGTGAGCACAGTCACAATTCACTCAGCCACTGCTTCGCTCAATGATTGAATTATCAGTCCCAGTTGTATTCACTAAATGAGGACTATCTATATACCTTCTTCCATGTATGAGAAAATTTCCATGACTGGAAATTTATGATAGTGATTTCCAGTTAAGTAGCAATTTAGAATGTAATACAAAGAGCATAAGAAAAATAAAAATGAATTGGACGTGCATTTGCTTGATGCTTATGTCCACTCTTATGTCTGAATGTACCTAATGTGTCTGTCACAGGATACGTAGGATTCTATATTAGTTATGTTTAAGAAAAAAACATATCCATGTCCCAAGTTAATGTGCAGATGGGGATACATCTACAAGATTATCACTATCTCTGCCACTTATTAGTCAAATATGACATGCAAATTCACTATGTTTTGAAATTCATATACTGAGGAGAGTGCATTTTAAAAAGTGTATCCTTTGAAAAAATACATTTTAAGTTTACATAACTTAAAAATCTACACTGATATCATTTAAAAATTATGAACTTATTCTAGCAATAAGAGAATGGCATAATTTTAGGAAAGAATGAATATGGGAATGATAAGATCAAGAAAGCGATTAATCTGTTTCTAGTCAGTGGCAGACGAAGGAAAGCCACAGAGTGTAAGTTCTGTCCACTGAATCAAGAACTGCTCTTGAACATTTATTACTCATCATTTTGCATCCTGAATTCTATAAAGCTATAGTACAATTCAGAGGTCATTATGAAGAACTGAACATCACAGCCAAACAACTGACTGATTCAGGATGCATCAACTGCTATAGATAATCTCCAAGACATTTTGCTCAGACAAGCTCTCCAGAGACACATCCATCAAAATATGAATAGAATAAGGGAATCTAATCTAGTCAATATGGCAATGAGAAATTATATGTAGGGAAATTTTTATAAAGATTCAGATGTCTGGTACAATCAGATGTGAACATTTATTATATAATGAATGCACCTTATTTCAGAATATTATATTTTTTTTCTTTTAGCAGTCACAGCTCGAACAATGTTAGTTTTAAGCTGGTGTAAAGAAATGCTTAGTGACTTGTGGCAGGTAAGCTTGGGGGAGGGGGAAGGTGATGGAAATAATGGAAAACATTATATAGGATTAGCCACTAGTGAGATGGTTAAGATGGAGTCTCTTATTCTAAGAACCCAAATTAGTAGTGCCCACAACAATGAAGTCTTTCTTGGTTCATCAACAGAAGTGATTCCCAGAATATCACACTTGCATGAATGAACAAAGTAGGATATCCATCTTTCTATAGCTACCATCATTTGAGTAGAAAAACTGTAATATATTATTTGCTAGATATACCTGGCATTTATATGCTAGAGAAGAGCATAGGTAAGTTTCCATCAAAATTGAAAAGCTTGTATAATGTAGATCAGAGGTTTCCAAACTTGTGGACTTCCAGAATTCTACAGCCAGTGTTACTGGCTGGACAATTCTGGGAGTTAAAGTACACTACTCTTAAAGTTGCAAAGCTTGGAGACCCCTGATTTAGATGACAAATTATATGAGAATTATGTGCACAAGGGGTTATATGCACAAAGCTATTGTCTCCACATTTGGATCATTTTCCTCAATCTATACATCGCAGCAAGACCAGGCAACTGGTTGCAAGGACCAAGAATAAGATTAAATAGCAATTATCCCATTCTTCCCCTATTCAAAAGCCTATATATGCTTTTTGGATATAAATATTATTCTAGTCTTAAGTAGCTATTTCCTATGATGAACTTAGAGTGCCTGATGATGAAGTAATAAATAGGGTTTCTAATAATGTTTGGAGGACATGAAAAGTAAGTTATGGAACCATCATTTTGAGGAGGAAACCTACCAGTACAACTTAAAGGTACCTTTACAAAGTGAACTTGGAAGTTGTATTTTGAGGGAATATAACAAGGAAAGGAAAAACTCTCTACTAATCCTGATAAGGCTGGGCTGTCAAAGTCCCAGCCCGCAGGCTGGATGTGTCACATGTTGGCCATGCCTGGTTTAGAGAAGGGGGGAAAAGTCCTGGTACGTCACATGATGCCACATGAGTTTGACACCCCTGTGATAAGAGAAACATTTTTGTTTAACAGTGGAAATCTGCAGTGAAGGATGTGGGAACCTGAAGAGACCAGAATTCCATTTAGTAAGCAAAAGAAGCAAGATTTAATGCACAGTAGTTCCCTCTATTTTCATTGCTCAAAATGGCCAAAATAGCACCACTCATTTACAAGTAAAAGGGATATTAACAGGTTTGGCAGAAATGTGATGTTGGCAGAAACACAAAATACCTTTAAGGGAGAAAAAAAAATTCCTGATGGGAGTATTTCTCCCCATAGTGGAGGTAGAGCATGTTCTGAAACCACAACCTGTTGACTAATTCAAGAGAGGGAGGTTATGGAACAGGGGCCTGGAGGAGACTGGATACAGTATTCTCAAGAAGGGAATTGGAGACTAATTTAAGAAAGAATATAAGCAGCCACAACTTCAACATTTTGCATATTGCATTTTAATATGCATTTTGAACTCTAATATGCTGATGGAAAGATAGGAGCAATTCTAATGTGTGTAAAGGGATGAGTCATGTCATGAGCCATGATAATAGGAAGTTTAATTACAGTCACAGCTGCAGAGTAACATCACACTAGTAATTTCATCTATGAATTCCCCATTACAAAGAATGGTTTCCAGGGAACACGAACCTTTTTCTAAGTTGTTCTTCACTTGCACAACAACCCCAGTGGGCTATTTTTGTGTGTGCTTAACTGTACAAAACTGTACAATCATATTCAGAATACACTTACATGGAGAAGTATAAACTTTCCCCAAATGCTTGTCTGCATCATTTCTATTACTTCTGAGACAAGTGATGGATTTGAAAGTCCAGACCAAACCTGACACATGCAAAGTTTTGCCAATACAGAGAAGCCTCCTTGAGCCTATCATTCATTTTTATGGTATACTAGAAAGAACATGAGGAAAAGAACTAGAATGTACACTGTTATCAGGTGGAAGTGGCATTACTGATTAATGCAAGAAGGTGTCATTAAATATACTGTACATTTAATAATATCTTAGTTCTGATTCAGGATTAGCTTTATATCAACAATGTTTTATGCTAAGGCTGAAAAAACAAAATGTGTCTATTGAAAGGGATACTTGTATTCATTTCATGACTCACTGCAAAACTACTCAGGAGAAAGTATGACTGTAAGTATTAATTAATATGCAACCTTTTGGTTAAGTCATATTCACTGAAGTTTTATATTATCATTTTGTTTTGTGATTTCTAGAATCTCTTGGTAATATTAAAAGAGAATAAAAACTGTTCCAAGGAATGGCACTGGCCTCCTCCTCCCCACCCCAGTATTTCTGTTATTGGGAATCACTACTGAATATATGTGATAAACAAATATTTCCCACAGTCCTTGTTTTATCTTACCTTTGATGGATCAGACCCATATTATATTTCACCAATAAGACAAGTACTCATCCATCATTCCGCAGTGGTGCAGTGGTTAGAGTGCAGTACTGCAGGCTACTTCTGCTGCCTGCTGGCTGCCTGCAATTTGGCAGTTCAAATCTCACCAGGCTCAAGGCTGACTCAGCCTTCCATCCTTCCAAGGTGGGTAAAATGAAGAGCCAGATTGTTGGGGAGCAATAGGCTGACTCTGTAAACCACCTAGAGAGGGCTGTAAAGCAGTATAAAGCCCTATGTAAGTCTAAGTGCTATTGCTGTTGCTATTTGTCAGCGGATAGCTATGGACTCAGCTCCTTGACTGTGCCATATGGAGTAGCTGGAATGCAACCAACCTATTTGCTTCTTTTTGAGTTGGGCTGGCAGAGGAAAAGCTGATTGCTCAAAAGAGCTACCTAATTTCACCTTCTTTAGGCTATAGGGAAGATATTGTTTTATGCGTCAGTTACTAACATGAGATTACTCAAATATTTTTGTCTAGAAGAATGGCTCTAGGTAACAGAATATATATGTATGTATGTATGTATGTAGATAAATAATAAATGCATTCAATAAATTCAATGCATCAGTTAAGTAAAAGGTGGTTCTAAAGAGAATCATTATAGCAGTGTGTGTGTGTGTGTGTGTAACTGCATAGCACCATCCAGGTCACTTTGTGATGAGAGTAGTTCAGCTTTCCATCCTACATCCTAACTACAGGATGATACTGGCTCTTCCAACACAGTTTCTTCACTGAATCGATAGCACAAGCAATGCATTTTAAGTCGATTAAGGCAAGTCTTGCTGCATTCTTTTCAACAACTGAAAACATATACTTTGGGAAGAGTAACACTATTAATTTTGGTTTCACCGGGCACAAGTTAAATTTGAATGAAATTGCAGGAGAAGAGCAGGCAGAGCTGGAAGGGTAAAATTAAGCATGTCATCAGTTTAGAATCGCTACATTCCCACAAGTGCTCCAAGACCAACCCCCCACCCCCGCCATGAATTCCATTGACCCTTTCTTGTGCCAATTTAGTGTTGAACTCCAGTTGATCAGATTCTTGTGTATAGGCTTGAATAATCCTTCTATGCTGCAACCTTACGATTGGTCCTGGTTTTTTTGCACCTGCCAGCAATCTTCTTACTAGGAATAGATGTTCCATATACATATAACATACTTAGTGTAACTATGTTTTTTTCCCAAGATAATACATTATTATGATTTGTTTGTTGGTGCTAATTTCCATTTATTTACATGGCTTAGGGACTGTGTTTTGAGCCACAAAATTCTAAAAACAAACAAAAATGAGATAGCGGTGTTAACTTTGGATCTCCTGCCGCTGTAAATATGACAAATTCATTTCAAATGTTGAATCAAATTCATTGAGATAAGAAGTTACACATTTGCTAGTTATCAGACAACTCAAAAGCATTCAGTTAATTAATAATAATTAAAACACACCGGACCTTTTGCCTGGTACATAAGGACATGCCAATTGCTAAACCAGTTTTCTATATGCTCCTACTGAAATGTCAATTATTTATTTTAATAATTTCAGAGCCCCAATTAGTTCTTTCCCTCTGTGTGTGTCAGTATAAAGTTGTTAACAAAGAAAATATCCTCTGAATTAAATACAATCCATCGTCTACTGCCACGTGTCCAATTATAGAAACGATGTGAATGCCATGTAATCTTTAAGACATAAAAGAAAGATGTGAAAACAATAGTGAATAATTCATTGACTATTTTCCTTTTCTTCCCAACAAGTAGAGGGCAAGAGAGAATTCAGTTAATTATACTTTTTTATTCTTCCTGTCTTATTGAAATTCTGTGTATGCATCTTGAGTAATTGTGTCCCCATTTTCCTTGCATTAGTGAACAGGATAAAAACCCAACGCTTCATTCTTTGGAAACAATGCATACAATCGCATGAAGTTAGTCAGCTGGGGGGGCCTTTGAATCAGCTCTGACCTTTGACAACTGTATAGGAAAAAAAAATGTTTTCCCTACCAACCAGCCCATGGTGAGTATCTGTAGATATCTCGAGAGCATTCTAAAATCTTGTTGATGCTGTCCATCCACCTTATACATTGATTTATTTTTCCTTTTGCTTCCCCCAGCCTCTCCAAGCATATGCTGTTAGTATTGATTACATCCCATCTGTCCTCGTGTGTAAAAGATCTGAATTCTAATCTAGCTTGACTGAGTTACGACAGAGTGTTTCCCTCACTTAGCAAAGAAAGCCTCCTATAGAAAAAGAATAAAACTATCTTGTAGATATATTAGGACACTCCATTGAATACAGTGGGATTCACTTCTCAATGAATAAAAACAAATCATAGCATTGATTGTACCACCGGGTGCTACCCTGCACGGTCATTACCATTTGATTACTCTTTGGGTTGAGTAGAGTTTTAGAACGATTCCTCATGTTATGAGCGCTTCTGTTCAAAATATCTATTAGAAGATAAACATGGCTGTGTTAATAAAGGATGGGGGAATTCCACTTTGATCAGCGGCAAGATTTTCTGCGAAGATCGAGAACTTTCTCTTAACAAAATACTGTGGCCCTAGTAGACTTCACACCACCTGACACCTGTTATGTGCTACTTCAAGAGCTTCAGGAAGCAAAGTAAGGTACTGAGCCAGGTCACAGCCAATTCATAAAGACAAAATTACAATTTTATTTTTTTAATGGGTAAGTAAATAAGAGCCTCGGTGGCGCAGTGGTTAAATGCAGCTCTGCAGCCTATTTCTGCTGACTTGTTCAAGGAGGAAACCTCCACCATTTCAGAAAAATGACTGTCCAATTTAATCTTGCTCCAGTAATGGAGCATCCACAACTTCTAAAAACCAGCTCTACCACTAATTAATCATTATAATTGTCTGGAATTACTCCTTATTCTCAGTTGGCTCTCTATTTGATTCGGTTCCATCCATTGCTTCTTGTCCTGCTCTGCTTTTTTTTTAAAAAAAATAAATAAATCCACATTCGGTACCACAACAGAATGAGCTGACAAAATATACGACACACTATAAGGAAAAGGAAACTTTGATGATTTTAGGCTTTTGATTTTCATTATCGATATGCATTCCACAATCTTTTATGCTGGGTTGGTCTACTCTGACCATTAAAAAAAAATGAATTGAATAATACTATCAAACATCTGTGATCTATGTTTCACTGTCACTCAGAAATAAAGATCTTAGAAGCAACAGAGCAATTTTATGAAGTTTGCACTCCTGGATATTCACCTCTTTTCCAATGTTCGTTAATTTTTGTAGATGCCTAAGAACTCCTCACAATTGAAGGTGACATTCATTCATTCATTCATTCATTCATTCATTCATTCATTCATTCATTCATTCATTCATTCACATTCATTAGTTCATTCATGTTTTTCAATATTAGTAGGCAATGCAGAAACCAAAAATGTTTTGTCTCCCACACCCTGATGTCCTGGACAGGTTTGTCAATCATACCAAACCCTACATAGGGTTTTAGCAATGCAGCCAGATGTCACATTGAAATTAGGAGACGGTAGTCACACCTACTTTGCTTTATTTATTTATTTTTAATCAGTCACCATGACTGAAATGTGACTTCCCCAAAGGTAAAAGCCAGCAATATTTTCTGAAGCCAGCGAAACTCTTGATCCATGCTCAAAGTTCTTCTGGCTGAACCAGACGCTGGTTGGTTTTTTCAAATCAATAACACGATTCTTCGTATTTGCTCATTTTTGTCTCCGGGTGAAGCTTTTCTAGGGCATTCGACCTTGCAAGATTCACTAAATCTGACAGCAGCTGTGGACATAGTGAGCTCCCACTTGGAAGCGTCTTGTGGTTTTCCATGGCTTCTTCTGACTTTTTCCTGCAGGAAATCGGTGAGAAACAGAAGAGCGGCATTTGGGCTGGTTGTGCTGGAATTCATAAGGTTGGAAGTAAAGCTCCTTCTGGATTTTATTCTTCTCAAAAAACAGATGAAAAGAAGCACATGGGGGGGCGGTGGAAAAACTAGAAACTCATAAAAGGTAATTAAAATTTCCTGGCTAAAGTGATGCAGAAGAGTTAGGATTAAGTGTTTTAGCATGGACAGTTTCCAAAGAGATCAGATATTCTCCCTTTCTCTTTTTTTTAAAATGTTGAATGTAGGGCATTCCTTAATTGCTCAAAAATGTAAATATTCGTTTCCTGGCTTGGTAAGACAGTTCTGTTCATGAAATGAACCTGTCACAAGGAAAGGGGCTCATTCCTGTTCAATCCAAGGACCATCTCTTAAATCATTGGCTTTATGAGCCAGCAGTGTGCTGCAGCTTCCAAAAAAGCCAATGCAATCCTAGACTGCATTAACAGAAGTATAGATTTAAGATCACGTGAAATGTCAATGCCACTTTATAAATGCCTTGATAAAAGACCACACTTGGAATAATTGTGTCCAGTTTTGGTCTCCACAATATAAGAAAGACGTTGAAACTCTGGAAAGAGTGCAGAGAAGAGCAACAAAGATGATTAGGGGACTGGAGGCTAAAACATATTAAAAATTGTTGCAGCAATTGGGTATGTCTAGTCTAGTGAAAAGAAGGACTAGGGGTGACATGATAGTTCCACACTTGAAATTTCATCAGTTAAGCGACATTTATCAATAAATCCACTAATAAAGATAAAAGACTAATATTCCATCTGCAGCTAAAATAGGATAAATAAGTGGAAGTCATCGTACCAAAATGAAGAGGCCAACTGCATATGATGTTTTAGCACTGTATCAATTATCAAATGCCTATAATTCTATATTAAAAAAAAGTGAGAAATAACTTGATGGCCAATCTCCAAGTGGACAATTGACAATGCCTGTCTTCAAATATAATAGGAATAGAGTAACATGATGGTAGTGTCCCAATGTCTAAGGGGCTGCCACAAAGAAGAGGGGGTCAACTTATTCTCTAAAGTACCCGAAGGCAGAACAAGAAGTGATGGGTGGAAACTCATCAAGGAGAGAAGCAACCTAGAACTAAGGAGAAATTTCCTGTCAGTGAGAACAATTAGTAGCTTAAGAATGGGGTACCTTTAAGACCACCTTCTGTCATCTCATGCCTCCCAGCACCCAGTTAGATCCCACAGAGTTGGCCTGTTACGGGTCCTGTCAGCTAAACA
>JANHGC010003485.1:16525-28210 GCA_027560395.1 Boaedon fuliginosus
GAAAGAAAGAAAGAAAGAAAGAAAGAAAGAAAGAAAGAAAGAAAGAAAGAAAGAAAGAAAGAAGAGAGGAAGGAAGGAGAGAGGAAGGAAGGAGAGGGAGGAAGGAAGGAGAGAGAGAGAGAGGAGGGTGGAAGGAAGGAGAGACAGAAAGGAGGAAGGGAGGAAGGAGATAGAGAGGAGGGAGGGATAGAGGTAGGAAGGAAGGAGAGAGAGAGGAGGGAGGGATGAAGAAAGGAGAGATGAAGAAAGAAAGAAAGAAAGAAAGAAAGAAGAAAGGAAGGAAGGAAGGAGAGAGAAGGAGGGAGGAGAGAGAGAGTCGGGAGAGATGAAGAAAGGGGTGATGAAGAAAGAAAGAAAGAAAGAAGAAAGAGGGAGGGAGGAGAGAGGAGGGTGGAAGGAAGGAAGGAGAGACAGAGAGGAGGGAGGGAGAAAGGAAGGAAGGAGAGAGAGCAGGGAGAGATGAAGAAAGAGAGATGAAGAAAGAAAGAGAAAGAAAGAAAGAAAGAGGAAGGAAGGAAAGAAAGAAGAATGGAGATGGAGGGAGGAAGGAAGGAAAGAAGGAAGAAAGGAAGAAAAGAAGGAAGGAAGGAAAGGATTGATGAGGATGCATTTTTTAAAGAGGGGAATCCATTAAACTTTGGTAATCTGAAATAATGTCTCTTAGTTGAACAGGGTTCTGTATGCTGTAAGCGACCTGTTCGCCTTTTACACTCAGGACAAACGGCAATTGTTGGATGCCCTCCCCCCAAGTTCTTTGAACACAGAACCCTGGGGCCGGAAGGGACCCCCGGAGGTCTTCTAGTCCAACCCCCCCCCCTGCTCAAGGCAGGAGACCTTATACACCATCCCTACTACCCAAGGTATCTTGAAGGGACTCGATCCACTGGAGAGATGGGGGTTGTGTTTTCTCCCCGGGAAGGTTCCGGGGCATCCGGTTTGTTTTGGGGCTCACCTATAAAACGGGTGGACTCGTCGCTTTCGCCCCCGTAGGCCACCTTCTGTCCTTCCAAAAGGCCCACCAGCCTCTTGAAATGCCGCTGGCTCACGATCCGCTCGTAATCCGGCGACTCCTTGACGTTCTCGCCGTAGAATTCCTGCAAGGGAAGAATCCAGGCGGAAGGGGTTGCTTTGCGGCATGGTTGAATAAGAATGACATTGATTGGGAAAATGAATGTCAATAACAAATATCAATCAATAGAAAGTTCTTGCCAGATGACTTAATATCATCAGGAAGAATATTAACCTGTCTTACAAAGTAGGGAGACCTACAGCATAGAATAGTCACTTTTGTCTCTTCTCCCCAGTTGTGCTTCCACCAGAATGTTACCATTTGTTGCATAATTATGCAATACAAATTTGAGAAGAAGTTATTCTGATGTACAAATTGGATGCAATCCATCATGTAGAGCTCTATGAAAAAAAGTTTTCACCTTCCAGATTTTCTGGATTTCCCCACCCCCATATCTTTCCCCCTAAATGATAGAACTTTATGATAGTAACATGTGGGAGAGCTCTTGCATGAACTGTTCATTTCAAGTTCTGCCGCAATATTTTTATGTGATTTACTGTGGATTCTGACTTAAAGAAGTCTAAATTTGTTCTTCGTATTTTTTAGACTTACTTGATATTCATGAGCCATGATACTGTCTTATAGAATTCTCTAGTCAAAGCACAATTCGTGTTTCCTTAATTGAACTGGTAAGTCATCCATATTCTGGGGCAACAAACACCCCCAAAATATGATATCACCATTTCCATGTTTGACAATGCTACGATTTTTTTATTAAAATATATAGAGTTTTATTTCCATCAGATAAAATGATGCTTATATTACACTGAAAAGTTCCATTTTTAACTCATCTCCCCATGGAATATTCCTCCAGTTAGAAAGCACATCCAAGTGGTTTCTTGCAAACTTGAGATGAACATCAGTATTTTTCTTAGTGGCTGACGGCTTCCTTCTTGTTACTTTTCTTTGAATATCATTTTACCCATAGCATTTAAATCAAGATAACAGAGACCTTAAATCTCTGGATGTGATCCTGGGGTTCTTCATGAATTTCTGGAGAACTTAAGAGACTGAAGAGCCATGCTGGCGCAGTGGTTAGAATGCAGTATTACAGGCTCAGGGTTGACTCAGCCTTCCACCCTTTTTAAGGTCGGTGAAATGAGGACCCAGATTGTTGGGGGCAATAAGCTGACTCTCTAACTGCTTGTGAGTGTTGTAAAGCCCTGATAAGCAGTATATAATCTGAGTGCTATTGCTATCCATGTTGTAAGCCGCCCAGAGTCCTTCGGGAATTGGGCGGCATAAAAATGTAATAAAATAAATAAATAAATAAATAAATAAATAAATGTGCACATGCGCAGTGTGTGTGTGTGTGCATGCATGGGGATTGTGCACGCATGCACATGGGGATCGCATGCACATGTGCAGGGGGGTGGGCTCACACACACACACATGTGCACATGCATGTCCATGCTTTTGGAATGCAGACCTCAACAGGTTCACCACCACCGATCTAGAATATGTCTCTCCGAGATGTCAATTTCTTGTCTCCAGTGTACGGAGGCTCGTGCCATTTCTTGGTGATGAAAGAAGACCTGTCCAGGGTATTTACTTACTTCCTAAGTACCAGCCCTTACCTGAAAAAGTGATATTGAAGCCTTCATAAGAAATGGAGAAGTCCGAGATGAAGCGGATCTGAGCAGAGAAGTTCCCAAAGAGGCCAGCGCTAAAAGGAGCAGGCAGGTGGGAGCCAGTGAGCTGTTTCAGGGGCTGGCTGAAGCTGCCGTTCTCGGTGATCAACAGGTAGTCGTGACCGCTCTCCAGGTGGAAAGTGTGGAAAGTGAAGAAAACACCTGGAGGTATTATAGGGCAAGAGATACGCTACTTCAGAGACACCTGGATGTTGCTGAGAACTCGATCATGATTAATCAGAGAACAGAAACCACAGAACTACCAAATCCCACCAACCACAAAATCAAAGTCCCATAGCATTCTTCATTTGACAAAGAATCAGCTTTACTATATGAATGAATGAATGAATGAATGAATGAATGAATGAATGAATGAATAATGAATGAATATTTCAGAGATTGTGCAAAACATCAACAAAGCATGTTAACACTGGAAACTTTAGGGTCACAATAGCTTTGATACAAGGGACATAGAGAAGTGTGTTTAAAGCATTAATGCAATAATGATGGAAAGAATGGAAAGGATCTAGATTTGATCAGAGTAACAGTTGCACAATTTGACTCTTTGATGTTTCTCCTTGTATTATGCCTAATTTGGGATTTTTTTCAAGCAATCTTCTGGATTTGGAAACCACAGAAAACTAGGAACATAGTTTTAAAAAATAAGTGGAACAAAACACAATGAATCTGAGATAGTCATTCATGAACTTTGCACTTTCAATTATGGTGTGCTTCCTTTCCATCCCCGTGGGAATCGCAGAGAACGCAACACGATTCCAACTCTATCAAAGTTTTATCAACGGGCAGTGGGACCATCAAGTTGAGAGAAAGAAAATGTGTAGAAACCTTTAACCCAGAAAATTGAGTCAGGCTCAGAAAACCCAGGGGATCTTATTTCGCTGTAAATATGATATAGTAAAACTGCTTAGCTCTGTCTGGAAGTTCTCATTGCGAGGTTATCTGGTGGATGAAATGCCCCCCGATGACGCTGTAACTTGCACATTAAGGGAATGGTCATCAATAGTAATTTTCTTTTCTTGAATCCTTGGGAATACCTCCAAATCTTAAATTTAATTATCTTTGTTGGACTCTCAAGACCTATTTCTGGGGAAGGCTATAATGCTGAGAAAGGTGAAAGGACAACAGGAGCAAAGTGGATAGTTATGCTAGCCAAGAATGCATTATTGGAAGCGCTGAAGGATCAGGTTAGGGGCAGATTGTCTTAGAGAACAATCGATGGGGTGGCTAAAAGTTAACGATGACTTTGTGGCTCTTAATCAGTTAATCAATCAAGACCTCTAAAGTCTGTCCTGGTTTGTTAATACTTGAGGCTCCAGTCATTTCCAGCTGGGTGCTCCATCACTGGAGGTTTTTAAGAAGAGATTAGACAGCCATTTGTCTGGAATGGTATAGGGTCTCCTGCTTGAGCAGGGGGTTGGACTAGAAGACCTCCAAGGTCCCTCCCAACCCTATTATTCTATATTATACTAGCTGATGACCCGGCCTGGCTCGGGTTCTCTTTATCCCCCTCCTCTTCATAATGCCAATTTGCATACGTTGCTCCTATTGGCTAGAGAGCTTCAGGCCTCAGTAGAGCTGAGCTTGGTATTTAAAAGTGGGGGGTCCCCTTTGCCCTCTTTTTTAAGCCAAAATAGGGGGCAAAGAATTTGGGGACCCCCCCCCCTCCAGTGCTGATTTCGCAAGTCTAATAAAAGTATGTGTGAAATTTGGGGCAAATTGCTGCAGAACTGAATTTTTGTATAAAGCACATACAAACTCCCTGCTCTGTTTTATATATATATATTAATTAAAATATAGATGTTTGGTATCCTTCTTTCAGCCTTGATATTTCTTGGGTATTGAATTGTATGTCCTTTGTAAGATTTTTTTTTTAATTTCAATTCATAATGCTATAGTTATTTCATCTGCTTTGTGAAATACCCTGTCTTGTAAATGCTGAAATTTATCACTAAGGTTTCTTCTTAGTTGCTGAGGAGCAAACCTTTCATAGAGAAAGTTCACATCGCATTCTGAGCTGTACCTGGATGTGTAATCTTGCTATGGTAAGTTTGAAATGATTATAGAAACTTACTGGGTAAGAATCTATACGGTCAATGGTATTAAATATTTTTTTTAATTTCCTCTCCAAAATGAGGACATCTGGCATTACAGACAGATCCCTCAATCCCTAGTTGAACCCCATCCTTTCTTCTATTTTTAGGCAAAAGGCTGCTAGAAATGCTTACACTGGGTTTTTGAGCTATTGCATTTTTAACAAATATACTGGGATTCTTTTTTAGTGAAGCACTTTAAGGTGGAAACAAATGATCATTATTTTTGAAGTGTAATGATGCAACTCATTAGTCTATAACAGTGTTTCTCAACCTTGGCCACTTTAAGATGGGTGGACTTCCGCTCCCAGAACTCCCCAGCCAACCATGCTGACTGGGGAATTCTGGGAATTGAAGTCCACCCATCTTAAAATGGTCAAGGTTGAGAAACACTGGTCTGTAATGTGTAGAACTCCCTTGAACACACATAAAACAAAAGCAGAGAATAAGGAAACATTTTATTTATTTGATTTATACCCCGCCTCATTTCCCCGGTCAAAGGGAACTCAAGGCGGCTATGTTTGCATTTAAAATAAAACCTTATTGGAGCAAGCACTATGAAATGTGTCAGAAATATTTCTTGTTTCTATCCGGTGTTGTTTGACAAACTATCTTTTCATCTGCATTGGTTGAGGAGTTGATTATTTTTTACCTGGTGTCTTTTATTGTTCTTTTTACTGTTTTATATGCATGCTTTTGTTTTCATGCCTTGTTGGCCTCCCAGGGTTATTTGATTACAGTGGACAATCATTTAAAAACAGCAGAATAAATAATTAAATAAAAAAGATGGTTGCTTCTTTACTGTTGACATCTTAACATAACCAGTCATCCAGAAAGCTTCCACTTATTTATGAATTTCTCTTTGATGTTATTTTATCTGCCACAACCAAGAGACTTTAAGTAGGTTAAAATACTGCCATTAAAACAGCCATGATACTATACGTTAAGTAAACAATCTGCCAGAGCCACAGAATGTTAAAAATATATATATAAAAAAAATCATAGGAAGAACAAGCCAAAAGAAAGAAAGAAAGAAAGAATGAAAGAAAGGAAAGAAAGAAAGAAAGAAAGAAAGAAAGAAAGAAAGAAAGAAAGAAAGAAAGAAAGAAAGAAAGAAGGAAGGAAATGGCAACATTAAGAATCAAAATTTTAAACAATTCTAAGTACTTTGCTAAAGGCCTTGTATGGTAGGAGCTGACTGAATTTCAAGGGGACGAGTTTCATTGTAGCAGTGCTGCAACATGGAAATAACATCCAGGGTCATTCATTCTCCCTCCTAACAAAAGTGAGGATCTGCCAACAGATTCCTCTGGGACCTTAACATTCCAATCTAACAGGCAGTTCGATTTTTTTTTTCTCACCACCTTTTCCCTAATTGGTTAAGATCTCTTAGTGAAGGAGAAAAAAAATGTTCAATGGGGGCAGATGAGACAACTGAGTCTCAGGGTTGTAAAGATAATATATTGATATCCAAGGAGATGTTTGGACTTTTCGCACACCCCGTCTTCATTCTTCCAGAAGGCCAACCTTCCTTAACACAAGGAAAGGGTTATTCCATATCTTCCCACATTTATCTTGCCTGCTATCTCCATACTACTTTTGGGCAAGTATACTTGTATACTCTCTACTATACACAGAGAGTATACAAGTATGTCTCTCATAGGTAGTTGTCAGTTGTCTTAGAATGATGTGTCATTAAATGGAGATAATTCCCCCACCCACCCAGTCAATATTCTCATTCAGCTCTCTCTGAATATAGGGAGCCTGCTTACACGATTATTTCCACCTAAGTTGATGATGGAGTTATCCGAAGGAGTTCTAGAATCAAGGGTGGAGATTACCCCAGGAGTGAAGAAGTATATCAAGTAGAGACCATTGGTCCACTTAGCTTCATGCTCTGTCTTCAAACAGCAACTGCCAACTCCTTATTAAGAGCTGATCAGAGCCTAGGGACTACCATGAAGTGAGGCTGCTAACTGCAAACAACTATATATCAGAAACAAAGCCAAGAGCCTCCAGGCTTTGATAACACAAGATTCAGCTGACTAGAAAGTTAATTCTAAGGGATAAAAGCAAAATAAATGGACAGGCTCAGCTTTAGTTGGGTAAAACAACAACAGCTTTTCATTTTCAAAGGAGGGGATGGCTCCTTTTTCAAGGGAGAATAGAAGACACTGATATTCCTGATGTGTGAATGAGCCTCTTTCTGCCCTTCTAGAGCAGGGATTCTCAACCTGTGCAAATTCAAGATGTGTGGCTTTCAGTTCCCATCATTCCCCATCCAGCATGCTGCTCACCAATTATGGGAGTTGAAGTCCACACATCTTGGAACTTGCTCAGGTTGAGAATCATTGATCTAGAGACTGTGAGACATCAGGTAGGCAATACAAACCAAGGGAAAACATCAGATTGAGAAAGCAGATAAAGCTTCAAGAAGTATACTTCAATATATTACTATTATTATTATTTTCTTTTTCATGATAGATTTAAATTTCAAGAGAAATGGAATTATGATAATGGGAAGCTTTAAAATAATGGTAGATGAAGTGTGTGTGTGTGAGAGAGAGAGAGAGAAAGAGAGAGAGAGAGAGAGAGTATTGTGCACACTTGCACAAAATCTATCCCTCTAGAAGAATCAGACTGAAAGGTAGACAGAAAGATTGAAAAGTCCAACTAGAATTGTTATTCAAGATGTCCCAAAGGTGCTTTTCCAAGATGCAACTGGGCTTTCTGGTTTTTCCTTGAAGACGTTTTGCTTCTCTTCCAAGAAACGTCTGAAAAGATGAAGAAGCTTCTTGGATCAGAAGTGAAATGTCTTTAAAAAAAAATAGTTGCCTCTTGAAAAAGCACCTTTGGGATCCCCTAGATTGAAACAAATTGGCAGCCACTCATTAGAAAAAATGATGAATTTAAAACTACCCATCCTGTACAAAATAACTGATATAGAAACAATATTTTCCTGTACTTTATGTCTAAATTTCCTGAATTTTATTTCTTTAAACTGGCAATAGACCCCTCTGATGTACCTGACAAAATATAGATTTTAAAATGTTAGTGTTGGTGGGAGGGAAGACAAGAGTATGTTGAAGATTAATAGTCCTGGTGGATTACAGAGAGGAGCCAGGAATAATCTCACTAATCTGCTTTCTGGTAATTTACTGCTTCCTGACTAAATCTCCACAATAGCCATGTGGTCAAAATGATGGGGATTTGGGCTGGGGTGTCCCAGGATTCCTATTTTCCCACCATAAAGGAAAAAGATAGTGCCTAGGAGAAGTAGTAAACATGGAGCTAAAACACATTGTAAATTCCTGATAGCTGTCCAGGGTCCTGAAAGCAATGTATGTGATGATGCTTTGCATGAACTCTGCCTTGGAAGTGTCCAGACCCAGAGCCTTTAATTATACAGAAAAGTGATTGCTGGATCAGAGAATGGACCTGCCCTGTTGGTCTGTTTCTGACTTTATTGTCGTCTTCAGATTGCTGCCAGCTCCTTCCATGGAAGCACATCACAGACCACCCATCTGCATTGCCATAATGCATTCTGATCCCATAAGGCTGGTGCCAGAGAGATCCTAGCATTTGCCAAATAAACTATTTATAAAACTGGTGCTGTGGAAGCATGTTGCCTTGCACAGCTTACAAATACAGCCAAAAGCCACGCTTTGATCTGAACGAGAAGAAGGCACCATTTGAATAACATTTTTAGGGGGAGAGAATCAAGCTCTGTGTGGTATATGCCAAGAGTATTGCAGTAGGATAATGAGAAGCTCCTCATCAGAAGTGAGATTTCAGGGCTGAGTGGATTAATGAAGAGTAGATTGCTCTGCTCTGTGGGATACCCTGCACAGCATGTAACTCTTTAGTAATGTGTTGCACTTTTCAACAATGGGTTTATCTACCTTAATACAATTGGCAGCACAGAATTGATTGATAACGGTTCCCATTGTCTGGATTCCTAGCAGACTAGAGGAATTGAGCTATTGAAGGACATTCAAAATTAATGTACAATTTGTACCTACCCACCCCCATTCTCTCTCCCTAAATCCCTCTTTTTTTTTTCCTCAGCACTTTGGAGCATAATTTCTTCCAATTCCACTTTATGAAAGCATAGAGGAACAGGAAAGGAAGCACGAAGGAGCTTCAGACAATCTGATGAGTGGAAAAAAAAAAACCAGGAAATGTGTGCTCTGCCAAAATGCACAGCAAGGAGATAGCAACCCAAGTCAAAAGAAAGAGGATTTAAGGAAATTGAGGTGGAAGGAATGGTAAAGAGTGCTAGGAAACAGGAAGAAAAACAGAAGTAATTCAATACATAAACAATAAAAAAATATATATCTGTCTATGAAATATCCAACTTTTCCAAGCTGCAGGTAACATATTATGGCTTCTACAGCTGCCTATTAATAAAAAAATAATAATAAAGGCAATTGTTTAATTACTGGTGAGCCTGATGAGCCTCAGAGCAGATGACTATAGACATATTTTGTGCACCTTGAGGTTACAAGAGTATTTAAAACATTTTCCTTAAAAATAAGGGAGGTTATAGGAAAATCTAAAGATGCTTAAAGGTGAAGCTTTCTTAATTATGTGAGGGGATCATCAAAATAGTGAAAATAGATCTAATCTATACTTTTAAGCTAAATTGGAATAGCAGCCTTTTTTGTTTCAATTTTTCTATTTCGAGTTCAACTTTGCCTCGGTGGATCTTTGTTTTATAATGAGCATAGTGGAACAATCACTCCTCTTCTTTTGCTTCTGTGCCTGCTCTGTGGAGCACATCAAGAATCTTGTGGTGGTGGGGTGTTGATGAAAACATGGAAGAATCATAGGACTTACCTTTGCCGTGAGAAGCTTCTATAACCCAAGTGCAATTTAAATTATTGGGGTAGAAATCTGGAAAGCCTGGGGATAACACAGTGCCACTTGATCCTTGAATGTAGCCTCCACAGAGAGCTGAAAACCATCATGAAAAAAAGAAGTAGACATTAGAGGTCTCAGCTGTGAAGTTGGGCCTTTCCTTAGCAAAGACATCAACATCACCCCACACATTCTGCCTCCTTTCCCATGCACATCTGGGTGGCTTACTGCTGTTCTCCAGTTATACCTAGAGAAGCATGCCATTGTAGTCATTTTACAGGGACATTCTCCTTCAGCTAATTCACTAACGATCAAAGAACATTAGAATGCATCAATGAGAGTCTTGCCTGTTCCTAGCTTGCATGTACGCCATGATTCAAGACCCTAGTTTTAAGATCTCTGCCTTTGTTCTGCATTTGTACACCCAAATTGTCTGATCAGATGGAGGAAAACATAGAGCTGAACATAGCTCCAAGTTTGACTTGTCCCAAACAGAATAACCATATTTGTCTCAACCTGTATGCTCTTTACCACCTCCCACTTCCCAGGACTTTGAGCAACAATAACCTTGGAAATAGTTATATCCCACCACTACCCTATAAGAAGAGTTCAATTTTGTTTAATTTTTCCTAACCAAAAGGATGTTGGAAACACCTTTCATTGCTTCTGCGTCTCCCTATTATCCTTTGGGGCTCCTGATACTTAGAAAGGATGCTTGAGAACCTCTAAAATTACATTAAGGAAGATTTCTGGCAGCTATAGCTATTTTATTGCATTATTAAAAACATGTCTATACAATTCCCTTTAAAATAAATCTTGAAGTGGCAGAAGGCAAGCCATTAAGATATTCTTAAGCAGAATTCCAGGGTCTTAAGCAAAATTCCCACTGGAACCTAACACAAATAACGTATGTTGAGAATTAAACAAGACCAATGATTTGAATATAAAGACCAAAGAGAATTCAGAGCTCTGTCATACAGAATTCTCCTCCTAGATATTGCTGACCTGTCTGAGTTTTTTCTTCAACTCAATAATCTAAAGAGTGAGAGACAAATTTTTACCACTGTTGCTAAACAAGTTGGATCTTTACCAGTCTATTGTAGATATAAATCAGATAAGTACAACTGTTTGGGGCACAGGGAAGGAAGGAAGAATTCAGCAGTATGGAAGGCAGCACATTGCAGAGATCCTAACTTGGGAGTTTGGCCCCTAGGAACAATTTCTGACTAATTTCCTTTACCTTCCTTACTTATAGGTAGAAATCTTATCAAACTAAAGCAACCATTTGTATCACTAAAAATAAACTCTGGGAATCAATAGAGAGGAGCCTCCCTACCTCTCTTTCTCCTGACCAAACTCTCCATTCTTAGCTGCCTCTTTGCCCTCCATTCTTAGCTGCATCCTTTCTCACCTGAGAACCCAGACTACATTCCACCACACTTGATGATGAATAGAATTAGCACAGCATATCCTTTTCTGTTCAAATCCCACCATTCTAGTTTTAGACTCTTACCTTCACAGCTTGGAAGTGGCCTGCTCCACTGAAAATTTGGCTCACACTCCAGAGCTTCACCATCACTCAAAGTATACCCTGGATCACAGCCAAAAGTCACCAGTGCCCCCACATAGAAATCATTCCCATATCGTAGTCCATTGACCGGAATTCCTGGATCCAAGCAGTGATCGGATTGGAGCTTTACCGCTATAAAAAAAAAACCAAGGGCATTCAATTTTTCAGTCTGTGCCTGTTAGTATTGAGGCTTATATGTTATCAATGAAACCAGCTTCCTCATGGCTGCCATTAAGCTGAGTAAAACGTGAATTTGATCTCAATGAAAAGATGGGATATGCAGATAATTTTCTTTGCCCAATAATACACATTTTTGCACCATGCTATTTAGTATTGAGAAATTACATTACATTTTACATTACATTACATTACATTTTTATGCCACCCAATTCCCGAAGGACTCTGAGCGGCTTACAACATGGATAGCAATAGCACTCAGATGTT